>JBBMKF010000059.1:6302132-6384447 GCA_037834155.1 Curcuma caesia
TCGAATTTGGCTTGTGTGACTTGAGTCCAACTCGAGTCTCACACAATCTGAGCTGACTTGAGTCCAACTCGAGTCCAACTCGAGTCCAGCTCAATCCGAATTGACACTTAGGGCTAATTTTAACAGTATTGAAATCCTTAATAAAGCCATGATAAAAGGTTGCAAAACTATGAAAGCTTCAAGCCACTTGAAGGGTTCGTGGCTCGAGTTACTCCTAGATTACCCTAATCTTTTTTGGATCTGTTGAAATGCCTTCTGCAGAAATAATAAACTCAAGAAATAGAACCTGAGATTGTAAGAAAGAACATTTTCTTAAGTTGACAAATAGTTTTTTAGTCCTAAGGGTCTCTAAGACAAGATGAATGTGCTTCCAGTGGTCATCGCGTGTCGCACTACAAATAAGAATGTCATCAAAATAGACCATCAAGAATTTTCCTATGAAAGATTTTTGGACTTGATTCATTAACCTTATGAAAGTACTAGGGGCCTTGGAAAGTCCCAAAGGCATGATTGACCATTCATACAACCCATCTTGTATCTTAAAGATAATTTTCCTATGCAAGTCAATCTTGAAAAATCAACAAGCTCCTACCATCAAATCTCGATACGAGAAACGTATACTTAATTGTGATTTTATTGATGGTGTGATTATCTATGCACATTCTCCAAGAGCCATCCTTTTTGGGAACCAATAAGGTGAGGACAACACATAGACTCATGCTTTTTCTAATAAAGCTTTTTTGTAAGAGTTCTTCAACTTGCCTATTCAATTCAACATACTCTAAAGGATTCATATGACAATGTGGTAGGTAGGGTAATTGTAACCCTGAGATCAAATCAATAGAGTGTTGGATCATACGCAGAGGCAAGAGTTCAATGGGTAATTTATCACTAGTTATATGATCCAACTCATTTAATATTTCTGAGTTCAAGGAAAAGGTCTTTTAGTGAATCTTTAGGGTGCGTTTGGTTGGGGGGCATCAGTGATTACCTTGGTTATGTGATTACCAAGTAATCACATAACCAAGGTTATAGGAAATACAACATAACCTAATGTTGTTTGGTTTGATCCTAAGTAATGAGATAAAACCTTGTTTGTTTGAAGGTTTTAATACATTACTTACTTTAATATTTACTATATTACCCCTAGTTCAATTATAATCATTTTTTATAATTAAATTAATTTAATATTTAATTATTTTTAAAATTAACTTGGAGAGGCAGCTAACTTAGAGATGGGCGGTGCTACATTGTTAATTATTATAAAATAAATATATAATATTTTACTTTAACAATAAAATAAAAAATTAGAGATATTTATAAATTGGTTTTATGATAATAGCGTTTGTAAGATCATTGTATTTATTTTGATGCTTATATAAGAATATATTCATATTTTACTTTTTAATTTTTATTATCAACGATTGTTAAACCAACTTATGACGTAATATGTAAGCAATAATATTGTTTTTGAGGAGCTACAATTAATGCTGGTTCAACTAGTTGCTTGTTAAACATAAATAATCTAGGCAGTTTAATGCAAAATCAAACTGCCAGACCAATTCAATCAATTGAAGAATACATATCAAAATGACAACTAAAATTCTTGCACAAAGTTCTGAAACAATCTAGTAGCTCTGTAACATAAATCTTTTCAACTGCAGCATCTTCACTTCCAAAAATGGTCGTCTCAAGCAACTACAAAAGCCTTCTTGCCCCCACCATTAGTAGATCCAGCAGGAACATGGGCACCCTCCTTAACTCGAAAACAAGGAGAAATATGTGCTGGGATGTTGGAATGCCTCTTCTCATACCTTGTAAATGAAAATTGCAAGTCAAGTTCACATTCTATCAGATGGAATCATTGGTAAAGCAGTCATGCACCTTTGATATTTCTTCACATAGTGAAGATAGTTTCTCCTGACAATAATGGTTCTGTTCATTTTGGCACTATGGCATGTGCCGGCCAAAATGCGGCCTCTAATTGACACAGTTCCAGTGAATGGCCATTTCTTATCAATATAAGTCCCTGCAACAAAGGAAAAACAAAGTTGCTTCATAGCAATACCACCATGATTAATGACTTGTATCAGCAAGTGTTATTGAGGAAGAATAAACATGAACCGATAACCCCTAAATTCTGTACAATTAAACAAGCTAACATAGAAGCACCATATACTAGTGAATTGTCCTTGGCACTGGAACACAATACTAAAATACTGTTTAAAAGTTGTAAATTCTTGAATTGTGAGTATAGCATACGAAAAACTACATGGCATATATGCACACACCTTGCACAAATATTTTTTTTAAAAATCAAGGTGATATTGAACTTCATCAACTTTTAGCATGTAACAACAAAACATTAGTTTCCATAAATTGAAATCATTTTTTGCCAATCATTTTCCGATTAGCTGTTTGCCTATAATTTTCTACTAGAAGGAACACTAGAGCATACATCTCTCAGCAGATAAAGTTTTGAGCAAATCCATAATTTCTGCATTTCTTCCATCTAAGGCATGACAAACTAGGTCATTGTGATACCATTGCACTTAATTGTAAATTGTAAAGTATCAGGATAAATATTAACTTCAAACTGCTTTATGGAATCTAAGAATAACTCCTTAGAGCAGTCGTTAGCTCATTGGTCGATAGCAGGAGCATTTACAATAATAAAAATAATATCCACCCAAATAAAACAATATAAGAATCAAATGAGCAAAACATAACAATATAACAAATAGCATAAATCATAGCTCTCACCTTCAATGGCTTCTCTCGGTGTCTTGAACCCTAGCCCAATGTTCTTCCAAAATCTATTTCCACCCTTACCTGGCTTCTTACCCTTTCCAGATTTCTTCGAACTGCATTATTGACTATATTAGTTACCCCAAATTCATTACTTTACAAAATTCACTATCTCACCTAAGGAACACTTTCGGCTGCTTAAGGAAGGCCTTCTCGGTCTGTTCAAGATTTATTTAAAGCAAAGCGACAGTCAGCCAACATGATATAATTCCTTAGGAGTCTAGGGTAATATTCTTTAGACTAAAACCTCCTAATTCGATAACCATTATCATTCAAAACGGAAAGCCCAGAAATTTGACAGTTTGTAACTCTAGATAAAGAATACTCTAAAGCATGAACGTATCTCAAATGAAAAGTTTTACGCAATTGCAAATACAATACGAAGGGGAACTCAAGTCCTAAGATCCACAAGGTTTAGCAAATTCACATAAAACAAACATCAAGGGTTTCAAAACTCTAAAAAAATTGGACCTTGACACCATGTAAGAAATTTCAAATTGTCGTAGAACGAGCTCGAGGTCTTCCAACAGAAAATGATGAACGACAAGAAAGACAAAGACGACCAGAACTAACTACGGAAAGCTTAAGAAATGAAAGCAGACAAGTGGTTCCTACCTGCTCCGCCATGATGCCTGACGGACGAGGAGATCTAGTGCCGAGGAAACCTTAGAAGTGCGTCGGCGGCTCCGCCTGCAAACCCTACAAGTTTATAGGTTAGTGAGAGCGGAAGCACAGGGATCAACGGTTAGGATCAGGCAGCGATAAGACGGGTTGGGGGTTGAGAAACGAAATCCGACCCGAATTGTTTAGATTGAGTAAGAGCAACAAAAAAAAAGATGCTCCAATTCATTTTTTTATAATAAAAGTAAATATCCAATTTCCAGCTGCATTTTTTGAATTTTTAGAGCGAAATAATTTGGTATACAAACAATTTTATTTAACAAATAATTTTTATATTTGTTTTACCAATATTTCCGGGCATTCTCCATCGTCTAAATTCTAAAAATAGAATTAATGGATAAAAAAAGATGATTTATCCATTAGAAGTCTCTAAGGATTTACATTCTAAAAATAGGACATCAAATAGAAGAAGAGAGTATAAAGAAAGTAGATATGATATACAATTCTAGTTTGAACCTCGTACATAAAATTATGAGTTTGTGTCACTTAACATGTCGATTAAATTTTTGAAAATAGTATGTGTACATCTAAAGGCCTTGAATATGAGATTTTATGACACAATGAGACTAAGAAGTACCATAAAAATCTACATGACTTGTATTAAATCCCAATAGAATTGTCTAACGTTGTTAATGACTTTTGTTCAAAACTCATTAATAGATTTTTAAAAATTAAAAATTTTAAAATCAGACTCATAACTTCGCGTGGGAGGAAAGTATTTCTTAGGTGAGATAGTGAATTTTGTACAGTACTTGTATGCCACATATCGAGCTACTTGAATGTTTTAGAGTTTTTTGCAAGAATTATATTTTTGAATTGTTATTTTGATATGATATTCTGTAATTGATCGATCGATTGGTCTGACAATTTGATAATTCTGCATTAAATTAACTTCAATTCTATTCTATGTGAAATCAACGACATTTTATTAAGGGGCTTTTTGTGATCGTCTAAATTTATCTATATTTTTAATTTTAGAATTTTAATAAAAAAGATACAAAATAAAGTTAATCAAAATATAAAATAAAAAACTGTTTTTTTATTTTTAATATTTAATTATAAGAAAACAAGAAAAAGTGGAATAAAATTAATAAAAGGGGAAAAGAGAAAATTAAAAAATAAAATAAAAATGTTAATTATTTTATTAATGATTTTCATACAAATTAAAATCATTGTGAGCATTTTGTTTTGTTTTGTTTTTTTTTTTTGCGATTGTTTTGAAATTTAAAGAATTAATAGAGGGAAGCATCAGCAGCAGGTTGCTTGTTCTTCAATCAATCCATCAGGTGTGAGAGTATAAAAGAGAGGACAAATTAAGAATATATTGGGTCTTTCTTTCTTCTTCTTCTCTGGCTCTCAGTCTCAGTTACGTACTTCGCTAGTTAGCTAGGTATGCGTCTCTATTCCCTTAGTTCCTTCTTCTTCTCTCTCAGTCATCTCTATCCTCTTCCAGTTCAGCACGTTTACTCGCCGTTGCTGACTCAATTTGTTCGATCGATCGATCGATCGGTAATTTGAGGAATTAATAAATCAGGAGTACGTAGTTTTGGTTTTGGCGGCCGGCCATGGCGATCGACGATGTTTTTTAGAATTCGTTCGCAGAGTATAGTTTGCATGGTGTAAATTAAGTGCCATAGGAGACTGCGGCGATCTTCTTAATTCGGTTGTGTTTTTTCATATTAGACTGACTGATCAGATTCTTGATGTACGTTTAGGGTCGGAGTTATATTTCCGTTCCGATGGAGAAAAAGCGTCGGTGGACAGAGGCAGAGGATGCAGTTCTGTTCCATTACGTCAAGGAACACGGTGAGCGAAATTGGGATGCCATCGCCAAAGCCACCGGACTCGATCGAGGCGGCAAAAGCTGTCGATCGCGATGGCTCGATCATCTGAAACCTAATCTGAAGAAAGGTCCAATTACACCTGAAGAAGAACAACTGATCGTTCAACTTCAAGCAAACATGGGAAATAAGTGGGCAAAGATCGCCACACACGTAAGTGATCGATAAGTCCATCGTTCGTACAAATTCGATCGTTTCTTATTAATATCTCTGATATAAATATAAAATATATATTCATTTCCACATTAATTACAATCTGAATGCAAACTAACTACTGTTACGTTATAAATTTTTTGCAGTTGCCTGATCGCACGGATAATGAAATAAAAAATTTTTGGAACTGCAGGAAGAATAAGAAATCTTATAAGCGAGTTCATATTCCCCTTGAGCCTGCAGTTCCTGTTTTGGATCCCCCGAGCATGGCTAAGCTGCAACCCTATCCGTGCTCACAGTCACCGGATGATATTCCAGTTCTACCGGAGATTGTCGCTGGTTATTTTGATCTCCGCGTCAAAATGACAGTGATGCAGAATTACGCCGAGAGCATGCAAAGAATGGGCATCCCCATTCCTCATTCTTTAGTTTCACTCATATATCCTGCTCCGGCTCCTGTACCAGTTCCAGATACTTCCATGATATATCCTTGGATCAGCTCCGATTCTTCCCCTTCGGAGCTCAATAATAATCTGGAGATGGGCTTCGATGAGAAGATGACATTCGTAGATACGGTTCCTGCTCCGGCTTCTGCTCAAGCACAGGCTCCAGCTCCAGCTCCATATCCGGTTCCTGCTCCTGCTCTGGCTCCGGCTCCTGTATCAGTTCCAGATGCTTCCATGATACCTTGGGTCAGCTCCGATTCCCCTTCGGAGCTGAATAGTAATATGGAGATGGACTTCGATGAGATGTTGAGATTCTTAGATACGGATCCTGCTGATCCGGCTTCTGGTCAGGCACAGACTCCAGCTCCAGCTCCGGTTCCTGGTTCCTACTCCGGCGCGGCTCCTGTTCCAGCTCCAGTTCTATGTCCGGCTATCAGCCCGGGCGTTTGACTCTTTGAAGTTAATTCGATCCCTAGCTCCGACTTGGATCTGGATACGGATTTAGACATGGAGGGGACGATCGATGATGAGTTTTTTAGATTCTTCGTTGCCTGATGATATATATCGAGTAGGCGCGGAGCTCCCTTCAGTCCAATGATCATGCTGCATCTTTCTTTGTATTCAGTTGGATTGGATGAATGATGTATGAACGTAGAATTTGCTTTCTTTCTTTCTTTATATTCCTTTTTTATATATTTTTTGAAACTAAAATAATACAGTAAGTCTGTTACAATATAATTCAGAGTTGGTTGGGTCATACGAGGCCATGCCAGCTTGTGAGTTGTTCTCAACTCTGTTGAATCACATGCACATTTGTTATAAACCCACCCCTTCCCTTGCGCACGACAAAATTGATAACAGGGACTCAAATATCCAACTAAATTATTGAGAAAAAATATATTAAATTCAATAATTGATTTTATGCACACATTATACATTTATAGATTTATCAAGATATTATAATTTGAGCAATTAATCTCTCCTTTTTTTGTAATTTTATCCTATTGGAAGGGTTCGACAGACAGCACATGCAGTCCATTATCGACCAACAATTAATTAACACAATTAGCAGAAGACAAGTTCAACAGTAGTTCGCATGCAAACCAATCCCACGATACATTAATTAATGTCTCGAATCGATCGTAAGAAATTAAAACCAAATTAAATAGATCAGAATAGTACTTCTCACAAGTTTCAGTCATCCACAATGGCAACCAAATAGAGATCAAAATATTGAATGAATTGAAACCTTGGTTTAATTTTGCTGATAACTGATCGGTCTGAGCAGTCACCTGGTGCTGGACATTATTTCTCAGGCCGGACTTCCATTATATTGCCTCGATCACCCACTTTTTCTTTCAGCGCATGCATCTGGCGATTCCAGCAGATGGAGTACTTCGGTTTGGTGATCAAGATTTGCTATTTAAAAAATTCTAATTTTTGTAAAAATATATATAAATAAATTAAAAAGATCATTAAAATAAATAATATTAACTAAATATAAATTTTAAAATTGTCAATAAAAAATATTTGACAAAATAAATAAAATTTTGTTTTTTTATCTTTATTTTTATTAATTTTGTTTCATTTTTTTATTTGTAATTAGATATTAAAAAATAAAAAAGTATTTTTTAAAAAAAAATATTTTAATTCATCACTTCACTGTTAATGTCCCATCAGCCAATAAAAACTTTTTAAAAACCATTTTTTCTTGAAATTTTTTTTTTCTTGAACTTCGGCGGCGCCGCAATCTCCGGATTTTTTACGTACGGCTATAAAAACTTCACCGACCGACCGCCTTTGCTTCACTGAGCATCCTCGATCGCTTCCTCGGCATCTGTCCCGCGGCGATCTTTTCTTTTTCGATCGCTAGGTATGTCGTTCCTTCTTTCTCCCATAATGATTTGTTCATTTTACTCTTTATTTGTTCGGTTGTGTTTTTTTTCATATTAGATTTACTTCTATTTTGACGTTGAATTCTTTCTTCGAAATTTATGTGCAGTTTAAAATTATTTAGACCATGCAAATGATTTTGATATCTGGAAGACCATCTAATCGATCTAACATACATATTTTCTGTTTTCATATTAGACCTACGAGATTCTTCTCCGGGTGCAACTGCTGAACCCGATCGATCGCCGCCAAGCAGATCGACCTCCCTCCCTCCCGATCTTCTTCGCTTGTGTTTTGACAGTTAGGAGTTATTAATTTCCGATGGAGAAAAAGCGTCATTGGACAGAGGCAGAAGATGCAGTTCTGTTCCATTACGTCAAGGAACACGGTGAGCGAAATTGGAATGCCATCGCCAAAGCCACCGGACTCGATCGATCCGGCAAAAGCTGTCGATTGCGATGGATCGATCATCTGAAACCCAATCTGAAGAAAGGTCCGATTACACTTGAAGAAGAACAACTGATCGTTCAACTTCAAGCCAACATGGGAAACAAGTGGGCTAAGATCGCCACACACGTAAGTGATCGATCAGTCCATCGTTCGTACAAATTCGTTTCTTATTATATATCTCTGATATAATTAAATATATAGTCATTTCCACATTATATTACAATCTGAATGCAAACTAACTACTGTTATAAATTTTTTGCAGTTGCCTGGTCGCACGGATAATGAAATAAAAAATTTTTGGAACTGCAGGAAGAAGAAGAAATCTAAGCGAGTTGATCATATTCCCCTTGAGCCTGCTCCTGTTTTGGATCCCCCGAGCATGGCTAAGCTGCAACCCTATCCGTGCTCACAGTCACCGGATGATATTCCAGCTCTACCGGAGATTGTCGCTGGTTATTTTGATTTCCGGGTCAAAATGACAGTGATGCAGAATTACGCCGAGAGCATGCAAAGAATGTGCATCCCCATTCCTCTTTCACTCATATATCCTGCTCCGGCTCCTGGTACCAGTTCCAGATACTTCCATGGTACCTTGGATCAGCTCCGATTCTTCCCCTTCGGAGCTCAATAATAATCTGGCGATGGGCTTCGATGAGAAGATGACATTCGTAGATACGGTTCCTGCTCCGGCTTCTGCTCAGGCACAGGCTCCAGCTCCATATCTTGTTCCTGCTCCTGCTCTGGCTCCGGCACCCGCTCCGGCTCCTGTATCAGTTCCAGATGCTTCCATGATTTCGGAGCAGAATAGTAATATGGAGATGGACTTCGATGAGATGATGAGATTCTTAGATACGGATCCTGCTGATCCGGCTTCTGGTCAGGCACAGACTCCAGCTCCAGCTCCGGTTCCTGCTCCGGTTCCTACTCCGGCTCCAGCTCCGGTTCCTACTCCGGCTCCTGTTCCAACTCCAGTTCTATCTCCGGCTATCAGCCCGTTTGACTCTTTGAAGTTCGATCCATCGGACTTGGAGCTAGATCTTGATATGGATCCAGACATGGAGGGGACAATGATGAGATTTTTAGATTCGTTGCCTGATGATTTCGAGTGGGAACTCCCTTCAGTCCAATGATGTTGCATTTATTTATCTTTCTTTGTATTTAGTGGGATGAATGATGTATGAACTTAGAATTTTCTTTCTTTCTTTTTTTATATTCCATTTTTATAATTTTTTCTGTTACAATATAATTCAGAGTTGGTTAGGTCATACCTAGTTTGTGAGTCGTTCTCAACTGTCTAATCGCATGCACAATTGTCAAAAACCCACCCCTTGGCGCGTACGACAAAACTGATAACAGTAACTCAAATATCCAACTAAATTATTGAGAAAAAAATATATTAAATTCAATAATTGATTTTATGCACACATTATGCATTTATAGATTTATCAAGATATTATAATTTGAGCAATTAATCTCTCCTTTTTTTGTAATGTAATCTTATTGGAAGGGTTCGACAGACAGCACAGTCCATCATCGATCGACCAACAATTAACACAAGCAGAAGACAACTTCAACAGTAGTTCGCAAACCAATCCCACGATACATTAATTAATGTCTCGAATCGATCGTAAGAAATTAAAACCAAATAGATCAGAATAGTCTCACAAGTTTCAGTCTTCCACAACAATGGCAACCAAATGAAATGGAGAAAATATTGAATGAATTGAAACGTTGGTTTTGCATCAAGCTAAGGAACAAGGCCATCGCTCAACGACAGTGCTGATAACTGATCGGTCTGAGCAGTCACCTGCTGCTGGACATTTCTCAGGACTTCCATTGCCTCACCCACTTTTTCTTTCAGCGCATTTGGCGATTCCAGCAGATGGAGTACTTCGGTTTGGTCCATCTCCAACAGCATTCCTGTAACTTTGGCAGCATGATCGTGCTCGTATTGCTCCACGAGGGGGTAGAGATTCTCACCGAGCATCTACAAGTAACGGATCATAGACTGTAAGGCCACATGGAAAAACAAAAACATATTCATGGAAAAAATAAAAGATATTTAAACGATAAAAAACAAAGTTGGGAAGAAATGATCTAATTGCACACGACGGTCAAACTGCATTCCAGTAAGGGAAGCCTGAGTTACTTTGTCCGATGTGACCATGTGGAATATAAAGATACACTTCAACTCCGAGGACTAAATATTGACCGAGATGTTTTGATGGTAAACCTCCAAAAATGTAGATTTACTAATATACTTGTGCATTAGTGTCGGTCTGTTAAAATTGATAACAAACCCAATGCCATCTGTGCCATGCTTTCATCAGAGCTTGGTTCAGATGTTAATTGCACTAAGTAAACTCAGACTGAATGGATTGGCCGTAAAATGCCAAGGAATTCCATAATATATACTACTAACAACAGGCATGGCAGCTCAACAGCATATGTAAAAGAAATAGTATCACAGAAAAAAAAAAAACTAAAGGAGGTGCACATGAATAAAGAGATCAATACCATTCTTTGCTGCTCTGGAGTTGCATTAGCAAGTGCTGAAGCCAATGCCCCAATTGGAATAGGTTGTGGTATGGGAACATCTCGCATACCCAAACCTCCCATGTCGTATGGAGAGATCATACCTCCAACAACACCAGGCATTGGACCGTCAGGAATATTGCGGCCAGGAGCATAGCGCTGGATACGACCCCTCGGAAGCATCTGCTATACACAAACATTTTAATTAATATCACGTCATTTTGCACCATGTCGATCATACTCTATGAAAGTTCCATTTATCCATGGAGAAGAAAACAGAGAGTTTGATTATTCTCACTGCAAGTGCCAAGGGCAGGAAAAGGATATATTATATTGGCAAACTATTGCAATTAGTTGAACGCCAGATAATACAGCAGAAGTTCAATATTGAGCAAGTACAATTCAAGAAGAAATAGATTAAGCATACACTTGTAAGAGTATAAGTATCAGGTCTGCTACTGCAAATGAAACACAAATATGTATTAAATAATTTTCTGTCATCATGTCAGCATGCTACGATCAGTTTCTTTCCATCCAATGAGACTTGGCTAATAGAACACAGGAGTGAGTGATGCAATCATCATCATGTTCCACCAACAATGATTAGAAAACAATTGGTTAATTTATTACTCAGGTGATAATTGCTTGTTTCGAGCATCTACTTGGTTAGCATAAGAGTTCAATAAATCGCTACAGAACCAACCATACAAGCAACTGACTTCCTCACAAGGTTGGTTTCATATAATAATGAATATATACAAAGAATATACAAAGCCTCTAAAAGTTTACATATATATAAGGAATTTAACCACTGTAGTCTCTTTTCTGAAAATTTTGTGCTAGCTAGTTTTAATTCCCATAGTAGGTCTCAGCTGCAGAAGGCAACAAAGTTGAAAAATTAACTACAGACCTGTTGCTGAATTAAAGCCATTGGCTGCTGCATTTGTTGCATAGCTCCTCCAGAACGTCTACCACTCGGTCGATGCCCCTGCTGACCTTGGTGGACCAAGGGAACAACAAAATTTGGGATGGGAGCCCCACCAGGCCTCATTCCAGGGATAAGCTGTTGCTGAAAGCCAAAACCTGGCTGTTGATGAAATGGTGGTAAGTAGAAAGGAGTTAAGTTTGGCAAACCATGTTGCTAGCTACTAAGTAGATGAACCATGGATAGATATTAAACAACCCTAAAAGCAAAGCACTGATTAAGAATGTCATATCAATTATGTACACTATGCATGTGACTGACAGTATTCATATACCCTAGCATCAAAAGTATTTGAAACAAGAGAAGAACGAAGGTCACCAACCCTGCACTAAGAAATACCAACATACACTCATTCTACATGCAGTTCTAATTTTAAAGCACGAACTCTGCAAACAAGGAGGGGAAACAAGAATGCAACTTAGAAAGCATGAAAACAACTTGGTCTTAGAAAGGAACAAAATCCAAATAAAAAAATTAAATAATAATAATAATAAGCTCAAGCAATTGCATACTAGAGATACTACTTGTTGCCTTGACCATAACTATTACACAGTTGCACGACTAGAACTAGTTACTATTCATTCCCTAGTTCAGCATTCAGCTCATATAACTGTTTGTAAATTGATTAATTGCACCCTTTTCCCATATTCAAAATCTTGCACCGTTTTGAATTTAATATCATCTTATGTTTCGTATAAAATTCCTACCACAAAAATCAATAATCAAAGTTAACTAAAAGATGGTCCAGAGCCTGATTTATCTTGGTAAATCAAATGTTTAATATGAATATGAAATTTGAAAAGATTCAAAATTTACTTAAATGCAATAAAGGAAATTGGTATAAAAGAAATTTAAAAATAATAAATTAAATGAATCAAAATTCGTCACCAAAGTTCCAAAAAGGCATTTGGCTCAAGGAATAGAGGAAATAAACTAATTTTAACATCAATCTAAATATAATAGATGAATTTGGCTATAAGAGAGAGCATAGTGTAGATCCAACGAGCTCTGTCATCATAAGAGGGCTAACAGCTTTACAAGAATGCACAAACCTAAGATTGAAAGATAAAGAAGAATAATCAATAATTGATGATAGTAACTTTTCCATGGAGGAGTCTATATGTATAGAATAAGCCAATCTTGCAGTAACAGAATGCCTGAAATGCCACATCTTGTAATGTAAAAAAAAGCTGATAAGTTTGATATTATATACTATGATAGCTTCTTATACATGAACCTCAACCAGTAGTTTATCAGCAGTCAATAAATAAACATAAATTAATGGTAAGAATTGGCATCTGAAATATAAACTTCACTAAAAGTTAACCAATCCTAAAAACATAGACGTCAAGTTTACTATTAAACTCAACAACCCATAGCATAATTTTACCATGTATACAAGCCCAAGTTGTGCATAATAAACACTCTTGAGATAGTCAATCAACTAAAAAGTATCATGTAGAACTATTGATTACCAAAAACAACAGTCCCCACTCCCAAGACTCTCAAGCACTACAAATAGGACGTAAATATCATCATCAACGACAACCATTTGTCCCAACACAGGATGTAATCAAGCATATAATAACAAAGCAGTTACCTGTGGTTGAACAAGGGCAGGGGGAGGTTGTCCATAAAATATTTGTTGCCCCATACCAGGGGCACTAGAGTAGATGGGAACACGCGGACCAACATTAGGCATTATTGCTGCTGGACGTACTTGTGAAAACTGTGCCTGGAAAATATAGCCCAGATAGTTGAAATCAAATGTGACAGCAACCAATGCAGACCCATAAATGCCAAATATTTTATACAATCTAATGAAAGAGAGAAAACCTTAGAACAATGAGAAACTAAAAAAAAGGGTCAATTCACGGCATGGCAATGATCATTTCCCAATATTAGTGGCCATAGTATATAAAAGAAATAGAGAAAGATATATATATACATTGAAGGATATCTCCTGTATCTAGTTGATTAATGAAGCTTCTTAAACTATGTTGGTAAGGAACTCACTGTTTATTGTTAAGAATATTTTAGCAATGTCAGAGTCATCCTAAATCAAAGTTAAAAAGGAAAAAGTTAACAGTTAATTAAAGTTACAAAACGATTATTTCAACTGAAAGGAAAATAAAACAAAAACATGATTCATTAGAAGCAGTTTCTGCCTTAGCAATCAAGAACTCCCCACACATGTACAAAATCAATTACAATTCAAAAGAGTCATCAAACTGAATATCTAGAAAGTAGTATCATTCAATCATGATAACACGTCAAATTGCATCATATTGTCCTTTGATTTAAAGGTTTTTAATTCAGGTTCCTAACAACTGAGCTAAGCATGAAGTGCTTCATGTGCAACTTTGATGGATTGATAAAAGAAAAGATTCAAATTGAATACCTGCAACCTAGCTTTTCTTTCTTCTTTACGTTGTGCAAGTGCTACATAAAGCGGCTTACCACCAACCATTTTTCCGTTCATCTCTGCCAACTAACAAAATACAGAAAAAAGATTCAGTTTACTATTTCCAAAATACAAAACCAGTGAGAACTTACAGCTCGAGCTGCTTCATTAGGAGTTGAGAAAGCAACAAATCCAGAGCCTTTACTCACACCATTTGGTTCCCGCATAACCTGTGACTCAGTTGCATATCGACCATATCCAATAGAAAGGTACTGTAACATAATAAACAGGTCAAGCAAATAATGCAAGTGTAGCAAAAGTACCTTACAAGAAGTTATTGTCCCAAACCCAGAAAATAATTCTCTCAGCTTATCATCTCCAATACTGTCATCTAAGTTCTTCAAATATAGGTTAAGCCCTTGGTACTTATCAAATGTCTCCCTGGCACTTTGGACAAACTTTTCCCTCAATTCTAATTCCCTTTCAGATTTTTTCAGAGCCTTTCCAACATACCACTCCTTGTCATCGAATTTCTGCCCATTGAGTTCTTGAACTGCTTGGGCAGCATCATCTGGATTCTCAAAATTGACAAATCCAAAGCACTTTGATTTTCCATCCTCCTTGGTCATAACAACTGCACTAGTGATTTTCCCATATTTTCCAAAAATATTTTCTAGGTCCTCCTTTGTAGTGGATTTTGAAAGGTTTTTGACAAAGACATTACAAAATTTTTTCTTCTCTGCAGAGTTTTCCCTTTCTTGCTTGCGAATGAAAGGTCCAACATAAACTGGTTTACCATTCACAAGCATGCCATTTAGCCTGTTGATGGCATCTTGTGCAGCCTCTTCTTGATCAAATTGTACAAAACCATAGCCTTTTGACTGGCCTAATGCATCTGTAGCTATCTTGCAGGATAAAATATTACCAAAAGAACAGAAGATCTCATGTAGTCCTTTATTGTCTATTGTTTTATCTAGATTCTGAATAAAAGAGGTAAACAAATTAAAGAAGCTTAAGAAGGTTGTCAAACCCAAAAAAATGAGTGCAACCAAAATTGTTCAATACCTTGATAAAGATATTTGCAGCCCCACTTTTACGAATGCTAGGGTCACGATTTGAATACATAATACGAATGGGCTTATAAAGATAATTATTGATGAACATGCAGAAAGTTATTCAACAAGGATATTGGAGCATAATAAAACACTAAAAATACTTCTTAAACAAAATGGCACTATGTGGAGATAGCCCATTGTTTTACAGATTGAAGGAAAATTGGTCCTAGTGTTCCAGAGATTATTCTTGATCCAAGGTATACCAAACACAAACTCCAGTGAGGTTCTCATGTTAATTTTGGGAAAACCAAACAGCAAGAGATTACAACAGAAAAAGAAAATTCCAAAAGAGAATTTATTTTCATTTTCCATAAAGGAAAATAAATTTTACACTGCTAAAGACTATTAATAATCTGGAAAATCAAGCAAAATATAATTACTCTCCTTGCAGATGGAATGGAGGCCGAGACCGTTCCTCGTCCTCAATCCTTCTGGCTTCCCCGCCGAAGGGAGGCAGAAGAGAGGATGCGCAACCCCTGGTCCGCTAACCAGTGGAGCGCTGGAAGGAGGTGCGGGAGGAAGAGTGCCTCAAATACCGCCGGTGCGACGTCGTGGTGTGCGATGGACGGATCGAGGGAGAAGAGATCGAGGAGGGCGAGGGCGGTCGCGGTGGCTCGGCCTCGGAGGGCGTGCGCAAGGGCGAGGAGGACGGCAGAGAGAGGGTTTCTTCCGGAAACAGAGAGTAGGATCTTGTCCGCGGCGGAGGAGGCGGCGGGAGAGGAGCAGTCGAGAGCATTGGAGAGGAAGGGAGAGGGACGGAGGCGGGGGAGGCGGAGGGGATGGTCCAGCGCGCGGAGGAGAGGATGCGGTGGCGGAGGTCAGCGTTCGAGAGGGCTTCGTCGAGGAAGGCGGTGGTGTGTCGGAGAACGGCTGCTGGGGTTGGGGCCATCATTTCACCTTCAGCAGATCATCGGTCGGATGTCTACCGGACGAGGAATCTCGCTGTGCTTTAATAGCAGTACGAGTTTGGCAGTTGTGAGATACCTAAAATACCCTTACGCTGCAATAATTATCCCTTGTCTTTCTATGTAAATAGAGACTAAACTCGACATGAAATACCAAAATTAATACATTCAAAGTTAAGAAGCGGCAAACGTAAGCGTAGAAAGGGTCGAAGCCGGCGAATGCCGGCCGTGCCACGTGGAGATTGTAGATTGGATCGAGACAGCACCCACTTATTCCTTCTCGAAGTCGAACCGCTCGTCGGCCGGCCGGACAGCCAGCTTTCCACTAAAATGACTAACGAAATAAATTATTAAAACAAAAGCATTTTAATATCACATGAATTTCTGGGTACAGTGTTCTTCTTATTTAGATAAGATGTTCAACACAATATCAGAACTCCAGCTTAAGAAATGGGCATCAAAGCTGGAGCCATTCTCGCAGGGTCGGTGTCGCCACTCCAACACTTTTCATGTCTCTGATGTTATCTGTTTCAAAGATCAAAAACAGAGGATTCACCAAACCTATCTGATTTTGCTTAAGCATGGAAACTCCAATACACAAGCAAAATGGACTTCTGAAAGTTTGTTTGTTGAAGTTACCGAGATGAACTTGAGGAACAGCAGTAGTTGTTGCATCTGCAACGACGGTAACCTGATGGTAATCCAGCGCAACAGCATCAAACACAGTTTGTCTAACACAGTTTGGAGTTTGAATCCCTACATACCAAGAAGAAACATGTTGCAAGTTCGTAGTAATATCGGCCATGAAAAAGTAGAAGAGTGACCATGCTGCCTCATTGGAACATGAATAGATTATGACAAACCAAAATTTAGCTGAAGGAATCAAAAGCAAGAACTTGAGCATCCAAAATCAGAATCAAGGTGAATCATCCTGAAGGAAAACTAATCGAAAACTTCCAAATTTTCTATCATTTAACGACTAGATATTATGCCTTACCGATCACAACCAAATTCTTAATTCCACAGCCCTGAAGAAGTTGATGAAGGTGTGTGTTAAAGAAGGCACTAAAGCGTGTCTTTACGACCTTGTAGTCCTCATCTTTGATGACGAGGCCTTCGACTAGCTCTGCGCCGCTACGACCCTTCACTGCTGGCCCTTCACCATTGGAGTACAAGTGCCGGCGAAAGAGCTCAACGTCTCTTCCCCGGGGATCATGTTCTCGAACAACCTGCACGTTTTTGATCTTTAGCTATCATGCTGTTGACAGGAATTTAAGAAAAGGTATACTAGTAGAACTAAGAACCAAGTTTAACAACCTCATCAAAACTATGAACCCCATTGCAACAATTCCTAATTTGACATGAACAAAGTTTCAAGCATCTCAAAAATACAAACGTATTTTCTCAAGAATTTCTGATGTAAGAGCACATGATTGAACTAAATAAGTACCAACATATTGCAAAGGAAGGAAGGACAGCGGCTTACCCAGATGACCAAAATACCGCGCTCACGGGCGGCGGAGACGGCTTCGATCACAGTGGGGACGATGCCCTCGGCGCCAGGGAGAACCGTCGGGCTTCCCGTATCCGGCGAGACGAAATCTTTCTGGAAATAAATCAAGAAAAAAAAGAGTTAAAAGAAAGATCAGTGAACTGTGAGAGGAGGAGAGGAGACGAAATTGGTGATGTTTTCGGTCTGTTTTCGCCTGCATATCGAGGACGAGCATCGCCGTCTCACTCCACTTAGTAGCCGCCATTGCTAATTTGCTATCCTCCCTATCTCCGCTCTCCATCGTTCATAATGGCTAAGAAGGGAAGTGTGGGCGGTTCGAAGGCTCATGGCGCACATACGATAACATCAAAATGTGTCATGTTTCTAATTCCTTCAACTATTATGCTCTGGTCAGTCCCACATTCATCATGATTTACTCCCCCTCATACTTGTGGGGCCGGAGTAGGGGGCCGCTAGGTTGGCGGTTCCAACCTAATGCAGCAGTAAGAAGGGAAGTGTGGGCGCCCCCAAGGGCGTAGTACAGAGTGGAGATATGCAATGAACTAAAAATAGTAATGACTTTATTATGAAATGGATCTATCCGCCGGCTGGTTGTTGATATAATGGATCTATCTTCTAAAAAAGGAAAGTGTGGGCCCCACGAAATCCCTACCAGAATAATGGCTTTATTATGAAATTAACTAAAAATAGTAATTTTAATATATATATATAATATATACATACATCAATTTACTTTTTTTCAATTATAACATTTTACAAATAAAAACGATGTCTGTTTTTTAAAAAGGTATTTTAAAATAATAATAATACTGTTTTTATCTGTTGAGTAAAAAATACATTATCAAATTATAAAATTAATTTTCTAAAAAACAAGTGGAGCCTAAAATGTACTTAAGTGGGTAGTAATGTATAACATCTCATCATCACCACTAAGATTCTATTTAGTCCACATAAATCTTATTCCTCCACGAGTTCTAAAAGCAAAGCCAATCTCCAGTGCTTGTCTTGTCCTTGTACAACAGAAACAGAAACAGAAACAGAACAGGAACCATACGCGCTAATTTGGACGCCGTTCTTAACCATGATGAAGATGGCGAACCACACACGAAATTATGATACTGAGACAACATGCTATACGAAACACTACTTGATGAAGCATCAAAGCTGCATCCATTCTTGCAACGTTGGTGCAGCTACTCCTATATTTTTCATGTCTCTGATATTTTCTGTTTCACATAGGCACTTATCGTTGAGTTATGCACGATAAGGACTTCAGAAAAATACAAGAGAATTTGAGGAACTCACCTGAGTGAATTTGAGGAGTAGCAGCGGCAGTTGCATCGGATATCAGAGTCACAGAATGGTAATCCAGTGCAACAGCATCGAAGACAGTTTGTCTAATGCAATTTGGAGTCTGAACTCCTACAAATAATAGTAAAACCTATCAGAATTTTTCGAGGAAAACTTAGTAAACGGAACTAATCATACTGCCTCATTTAATCTTGAAATGAAAAAGTAGTAGTTTTCAATATACTGAATTTACTTTCCACCAAATCCTTCAAACATACTTTTGAATTATATAAAGAAGCATAAAGAAATGGAGAGTGATCAAATACAAAGAGATGGTTATGCAGCACAACAGCCAAGGAGACTCGCTCAGATTGAGGTCTCTTCTAAAGAATCTGAACAAAATGGACAACGAACTAGTAAGATATCAAAACAAATTAAAATTCTACCAAGATTATCATACCCTCCTATAAGACAATTACCAACTCAAGTACTATCTTAAATGACTTGTCCTCTTAAAACTTTCAATGTTTGCCTTTGATGTTAATACTTGAAAAGGAAGTTTGGTTAGCATTCTCTAAGTGTATCTTTTTGGTTCACAAGAATAATAGTATTTCATACTGATGTAGAAAGTTCTGCAAAGTTGTAAGCACCTGATTGCAAAATGACCTAAAATATCAACTCTGACAGAATTTGGAGGTATTCTTTGTGTCAGAGCAAAGAATACTTAATTTGATATGTTGTAATTATTATTCCATGAACCACACAGAAATACATATTTCTTTTGAAATATGTACTTGTATTTCATTCCTATATTTCATTCTTGTCAGTTCTATTTCAAGATAACACGAAAAAAGAAACAAAAAAACCCAATGACTGAAATTGCAAGTGCCTTGTTAAACCGTAAAGTGAGAAGAACAAAATGATTTTGCCAGAATATTTTACTTTGAAAGTAGCTTTTGAAAACAAGAGTTCATTTTCTCCAAACAAAAAACTTCAAATAAACTCAGTAATTACAATAGGGAATCATAAGAAAGAGAATGAACATGATAAAGAAATAATCTGAGTAACGAAATAAGTTAGAGAGAGTAACTAGTTGTGATTCCAAAGATTATGGAATAGAAGTGAACAGGAAACATGAAAATCTACAAAATACTATGAAGGAAGCTCTAAACTTTGTTAACTAAGAAAAGCTTGGAAGAAAAATGTCTGCTAGTTTTTTGGTCTGCCAATTAATTTTTAGTTTGCAAGAGAAGTTAATTGCAATCAGATTGGAAGCCAGTGTCAATGTTTGTTGATATCATAGAACAAAATTGTTTGCAAGTTCTAACATATATAAGAAGCAATAATTTTAGTATGCAAAATTACAAGATAAGAATTGGTGCCCTGTTTTTTTAGTATAATGAAGAGAAACAAGTAGTGGAAAATAAATATCATTTCTAATATTTATCACTGCTCACCGACAACAACCAGATTCTTGATTCCACAGCCCTGAAGAAGATGATGAAGATTTGTGGCAAAGAACGCACTAAAGCGTGTCTTCACCAACTTATAGTCTCCGTCTGCAATTGCAAGTCCATCAGCTAGCTCCGCACCAACGCAACCCTTTACTGTTGGTCCTTCACCATCGGAATAGAAGTGTCGGCGAAAATGTTCCACATCTCTTCCAAAACGATCATGTTCTCGAACAACCTGCAACTCTTTATATTTTCTTTCAATCCATGAGAGTATAAAATACAAAGTTAAATTTAAGTATACATTCATCAAAAGTTAGAGAAATGACTTCCCATATAGCAAGGGATTAAGATTTATGTATCCGGCCTAGTTGGAACTAAAATGGCTAAATGATGATGATAATGATAATGTATGAACCACCACAAGAAAGATGTATTCAACCTCAAACACTACTATTACTTAAGTGCTGACATCCCTGTATACCAAGCTTCAAATGGTAACATTATGATTCAATGAAACTGAAATTAACATAAAAGTTACTCTGGAACTCGAGTTATCATTCTACAGTTCAATGATAGAAATGTGCAAAATCAGACCAATTATGTCAACCATGCAAATAAAAGTTCTGGTGATCATCCTCATCAATCTCAATTATAATTTTAGAACAGATAGAAATATCAAATAAGCCTCAATTTGCAGATAATGTCAGTAATTGACACAACTTAATCCTGACCAACTCATTGTGAAATCTCTATCCTATGGAACCATAATGGAAGAGAGTTAATAATGGAATAAAATGTAAAATGAATGCCAGTTATGAGATTATTCACGCCATTCCGATCATAGCAGGTTATTGTCCATCAGATAGAGGAAGTAGCCCACCACAGTACTATACCTCGATTCTTCCATCATCTATTTGACATACGTTCGTGTACAAGAACTGCTTATGCATTTAATTCACAGTAGTCTGCCAAGGAAGCATCCTGATTCATGAAAACGCGTAACAGAAGTTTCTTATCTACATTCCTCTCCCTTTCCCCAAATAATTGAACTCACAAGAAATAAATGCTACCCTAAGGTTCAGGTATTTTGATCTACATCTACCCTAGTCGATTGTTTGAGCAAATCCTTTGAATTTATACATCAGATTATGGATTAAAAAATAATAATAATCAGAAGAATGGTGAAATATAAACAAATAGTGATAAACGACGACGGACCCAAATCACCAATATGCCACGCTCCCGTGCGGCGACAACGGCCTGGATCACGGTCGGGACGATGGCCTGGCCGCCTGCGACGAGCAACGGGCTCCCTCTCTCCGCCGAAATGAAATCCTTCTGCAAATTGATCCAAATAAAACCATAAATCGAAGCAAAAGACCAAATAAAAAAAGGATTCTTCGATTAGGTTGACCTGCATATCGATGACGAGCATCGCTGTCTCACTCCACTCCGGTGCCGCCATCGCCGCCCTCGCTCTCGATCGACTGCGACGAAGCAAGCAAGAAAGTAAGCGCACAGCTAAGCAAGCGACGGCTCATTTATCCAAATCGGATCAAATTACTTTTTTTTTCAAAAAAAAATCTATTTAAAACATTTCTAATTAAAATAATTTTATTTTGTATTTATTCTTTGTTCATTTTTTTAGACCAATTAAAACAGGATAAAATTGTGACTAGAGAAGAGGGAGAGATGAGTAAAGGAGACTTCATGCTTAATGCGTATTCATTACTAATTAGTTTTGCAAATTAGGGGTACTAATAGATTTTGCAAGGTTAAACCAGAGTACTTACACATTAATTTAATGGTAGGTTAATGATTTACACATTAATTTTTATTAACAAAACTGATCATGATTAATATATCACAAGTAATACATCATATATATATATACATCACCAATGGCCCATGCTTGCATCTAGCAAATACCATGAATTGTGTAGATATATATATAGCACGTAGTTAATTGATTAACCTAATCCATGACATCATTAGCAATCAACCTTGAGCATATATAGCTTGCAATCAGAATGACTGCTAATGATGTTATGCCTTCCCCATCCACCCCTACGTACTGCATGGGCATGGCTGCATGCAAATTATATTTGTTCTCGATCGAAAACTAATTTGAATGTGAAATACTTAAGCAGTTCCTTGCTCGATCTCCTCCATCTCCATGGTCAGAATCCTCCAGCAAGAGAAGGAGCCCAGAAATCTACACCATCGTCACCTCCTACGTGCATGGTGAAGGACACTGGGACAAGGCACAGTCCTCGGCTCTTCAAGTCCTTTTTAATTTCTTCTTCTTCCTCCTCTTCCTCCTCTTCCTTCTCATCATCATTATTGCCCTGTTAAATAATTGAAAACACCATTTAATTTAGTGAAAAAATTTCTGATGGGTTTTATACAATTGCGAAGCCTAATTCATAATTATACTCACAGGGTGTTTCCGCTGCTGCTGCTGTTGTTGATCATAATGATATTGCTGTTGCCTCACGACCTGCCGCTGCTGTTGCTGCAGGTACGGCGAGCTCAGTGCCTGCAAAGACAAATTATACATGTTACAACACATCAAAAGCAACAGATCCATATCCATGATTTGAGAGATGGAGATCCATCTGTCATCGATCGAACCTCGTGACTTTACAAGACACCGATAACTAAAATATACTGCATAAAACAAAACAACACCCAACGCTCATGTCTCATTTCTGAATTCTGATGTAGCTTTTACTGCGTGCGTACTGCATGCGCACCTCCAGGCTCCAGCTTTTTGTTTTAAAAACACACACAGAAACGCTTCGCTTGTTTTCAGTGTACCAGTTTAGAGAGAAAGAGAGTGGAGATTTGACCTCTATTTGACTCTGGAGGAATCTTATGTACCCAATGGCTTCTTGCAATACCGACGCTGTGTCAGTCTAAAAAGGAGTTCTACATGTCAGCTAATTAAAATTCTCATAATCTATAATCTACATCAAAATTTGTTAATTATTGAGTTCCATGCTGGTTGATAAATATTTGCGTGCATAGCATTGAAAGCTGCATTCAATACCTTGCCAAATGGCGACACTAACTGGTGCAGTGCTGTTATTCTATCCCCCAGCTTCTCCTTCCTCACCTGTTATCATCACTGATCATTCATTTCCCAAAAGCAATAATATATTTATACACTTTTCTGATTACTGATATATAGATATATCTAGCTAGCAAAGTAAAACTTATAAGTAGTGATATATGAACCTTGAGACTAGATTGTGGAGAGGAAGAGCCTCGAACCCTAGCTTTCTTCAAAGTTGGAGCAGTTTCTGTGCTGTTTCCCTGAAATTGTGCATCGCAAGTTTCAGAAAGAGAGAATTTTCATATGATCATCCTGATGAATAATTAATTAATTACCTCAGAAGAGTTATTATGGTCTGCGGGTTTGTGTCTAGGTTTGGCTGAAAAATTCAACATGCTGTGCGTGCTGAGACTGGTGGTGACGCAGGATCTGGGAGATGAAGCTTGAAGAACAGTACTATTATGTGTCCATGAGGATGATCCATGGCTCTTCACTTGATGATGCTGATCGTGAAACCCTGTAGCTGCTCTATGTACTGCCGCAGATGAAACCATCTGCTCATGTAGCAATTGTTCTACACCACAGTTGTCGCTCTCAGTCCTCTTGATCAAGCCATGCTTCTGGTCTTCTTCCCCAATGAACCCTCCTCTAGATCGAACACACACAAACAGATACATACATAAACAAATAAACCAGAAACCCTAGCTAGATCTAACTGTAAAAGAAGAGGGTTTTTGTTATTTTTCTTACAGCAAAAGTTGGCACCATGACTCTGGCAAATCTTGGACACCATGATCATGGTCTTGCTGCCACATCTCAGAATTTGAAGGTTGAGGAAGAGCCATGGAGGCGCTCAAGCTCCACCAAGCTGGAGCAGAACTGCCACTGGTTCCCTCCATCATCTGCTGCATGCATCAAAGATTGCAGCTGGCTCTCAAACTAAACTGAACTCGAAAGGAAAACTGATTAGAATCTCCAGACTTGCAAGAATATGTTTTGCCAGTGCTGCTGCACTTGATCAATGAAGAAAAGGCTGGAGAGGAGGAAGCTGAATGCATAGAGGTGGACACTTTTGTCCTCGTGTGCTTTTCTCTTCCCAACTCCTCTCCCTTTTTCAATAAGAACAATTTTGGGTATAATATTTCCTACTTGTGACTTTTTTAAGCTGCTTTTGCTTTATGATAAAGTGGAGGAAAAGGGAGTGGCTGTGCATCCAGACATGGAGTGGGCTATGAGTGCATATACATAATTAACAGTACTAATTCTTAATGATGTGATTAGAGGTTTAGATGACGGAACACAACTTACACGAGTTAAAACAGTGAATTTCACATACTGTGCAGAAAACTCTATCCCCCGGGTTTCATGGATACGGCAAGAACGTACGCTTGCAAAATCCGTACCCTGCTTGCAATCTTTGTCGGAAGCCTGTGGTCGTTTCTACCTTATTGTTTATTTACTTTGCATCAACTTTCATATTTGTTTTTTAAAATATTAATTTTTATTTTTTTTAAAAATAAGAAATAAAAGAGTTTGCAATATCTTAGCAGCCGTTGCTTTTGTCTTGTAGTGGTCAGTGTGTTGTTCCTTTCAGTTCGAGGTGGTGAGTCGTCAAGGTTGTGTAGATTTTAGTTACTCATCGTCACGATTACGTGACAAGTGTCGAATCTCATTCTCAAGGCATATATATAAATTATATAATGATTTGGAGAATTGTTACTTAATTAAAGAAAATACTTACACAAACCCTTATTTAGCCAATCGATTAGTGGACTCCTTAGTTAATTTAGGTCCTTAAACTAAGGACGACCAAAGACAGTAATTCTATATTCGACTCCATTCCATGTCCAATCTAATGTAGTCAACGGTGAGCTAATTAACTAATGCCAATGTTAACATTCAATAAATAACCATCGACGCCTAAAATGCATAGAGAGGGGATGAGAAAAAATAACGAAAAATCATGAATAAGCCTCCTCCTACTTGTTTTCGTCTTTTCTTCTTTCTTCTCTCCCTCACAACTAATCTCGCCTCTCCCTTGTTCGACGATGATCCCATTAATGCCTTGCATGGAAGCGTAAACGTTAATGTTGATGGAACCCCAACAGCGGCACCGATGCCGGCGCCGAAGGAAAGGAGAAATCCTAACTTTGAGACTACGTTCATCGGCAACTGGAAGCTCTTACGTGCTAGCTCAGGCGTGTCGGCGATGCACATGGCGATCACCAAAGAGAACAAGGCGATCCTATTTGATGCCACAAACTACGTCCCCACCCAAATAGCCTTGCCGCCGGGGAATTGTCGTCCTATCCCTAACAACAGCGCTGCCCCGGAGGACTGCTGGGCTCACGCGGTGGAATATGATTTCGTGAAAGATCAACTTCGTCCGCTCAAAGTAAATTAATTAATTAATTATTTGTGAACAGATAAAATTCGTCTTTTCTTCTGATATATGGATCATGCATGGTGCAGGTTTTGACCAACACTTGGTGTTCGTCGGGAGGATTCGCACCGGATGGGACGCTGGTGCAGGCTGGAGGCTTCCGCGACGGCGCCGCCGCCGTCCGGTACCTCGAAACCTGCCCTACTTGTGACTGGGTCGAATACCCAGCCGCTCTCTCCGCTCCCAGATGGTAGGGAATTAATTAACGGGGTGCAATTCAGTTGATTTCCAAACCAATCATCGTATTAAATTTACAGACTTTACGAATTCAATCCGCAGGTACGCGACCCAACAAATCTTACCCGACGGCAGCTTCATCGTGGTGGGCGGCCGCCGGCAGTTCAGCTACGAGTTCATCCCCGCCCGCGGCCAGTCCAACCCCTCCAACTACGAACTCCGCCTCCTCATCGCCACCACCGACGACGTCGAGAACAACCTCTATCCCTTTCTCCACCTCTCCTCCGATGGCAATCTCTTCATCTTCGCCAACAACCGCTCCATCCTCTTCGACCCCCGCTCCAATGCCATCCTCCGCGAGTTCCCCCCTCTACCCGGCGGCTCCCGCAACTACCCGGCCTCCGCCTCCTCCGCCCTCCTCCCCCTCCGCCTCCGTGGCTCTGCCTCCGCAGCCGTCCAAGCAGAGGTCATCATCTGCGGCGGAGCCGCCCACAACGCCGCCTCCCTCGCAGCCTACAAACAGATCTTCCTCCCCGCCATCGCCACCTGTAGCCGGCTCGTCATCACCAGGCCCAACGCCACGTGGCACACGGAGAGAATGCCCACGTCGCGCGTCATGGGGGACCTCCTCATCCTCCCAACTGCCGATCTCCTCCTTCTCAACGGCGCCACGAGCGGCACCTCCGGATGGGGCTGGGGCGAGGGACCCAACCTCGAGCCGCTCCTCTACCGTCCGGCAGTCAGGCGAACCCCCCAACGCAGCAGGTTCCAGCCACTGACGCCGTCGATGATCTCCAGGATGTACCATTCGACCAGCGCGGTGCTTCCGGACGCCTCCGTGCTCGTCGCCGGAAGCAACCCGAACCCGTCCTACAACTACACGGCCAAGTACCCGACGGAGTTCCGGGTGGAACGGTTCGAGCCGCCGTACCTCGACCCGGCGCTAGCTGTCCACAGGCCGAAGATTTCGGAGGGATCTGCTCCGGCGTCGGTCAGCTACCAGCAGGGGTTCTCGCTACAGTTCGAGTTGCAGGGGAATGAGTCGGCTGTGGAGGCGGCGGACGTGAAGGTGACGATGTACGCGCCGCCGTTCACGACGCATGGGTTCTCGATGGGGCAAAGGCTGCTGTTGCTGTGGGTGGCGGAACTGACGTCGGTTGGAGAGGGGAGGTGGCAGGTGTCGGTGACGGCGCCTCCCTCGGGGGCGGTGGCGCCTCCAGGGTACTACATGACGTTCGTGGTGTATCGTGGGGTGCCCAGTGAGGGTGTGTGGGTTCTAGTTGGTGGGCCCGCCAATGGTAATTAATTTTTTCGTCAAATTGAAAAAGAGAGAAAATATTATTAGTTTCTTATTTATTTAATGAATAAATGAGAATTGTTATCGACTTATCGATTTCCTTTGTCTTATATAGTCGATGTAAACACTTTAACCTTTAATAATAATTTTATTTCGATGAGAAAAATACGACAAAGGTGGCGAAGAGGAAAGCTTTATTGTTCTCTTCTGTGAAATAGCGTGTTCCACGTAGAAATCGTGCCACGTATAAAGCCACTTCATGGCAACTTTATCCACACGCGTCGGCTCAGTGAAGGTTAAAACAGACCGAGTGGCAGGCAAGAGGAGCGGTTCGGTCCGGCGCTGGACCGCCTCGTCGAGTCGGGTAACGAGCTTCCTCCCCTCCTTCTCGCCCCCGCGGGCGGCGCTAATTACCCGAAATGCCCTAGCGTCGTCTTCACCGACTTGTCCATGCCCCTTACCCATCCCTTGGGACCTCTCTCGCGAATTCTCGCCTCTAATTCAAAACCAGTTCATCGACTCCATTCCGGGACAGAGCGGGCGAGAATTACTCCATGGATCGGATCGTAGGCGGGAAGTACAAGCTAGGGCGCAAGATCGGGAGCGGATCCTTTGGCGAAATCTTTCTAGGTGAGCGAATCGTTCCCCTGCGCGTTATCTTCGCCTCCAATTCGGTTCATCGATCGACATATAATCATATAATTTGCTTTCTATTCTTTTGTTCTGTTTGCTTTTATTCTTCTCTGATCTGATCCCTCTTATGTTACAGCGACGCACGTTGACACGTTCGAGATCGTCGCGGTTAAGATCGTACGTTCTCCGTTCTATTGTGGCGTACTTGATTGATTTTCCGTTCTGCTTCTGGGTCATCGATTGCGATTGAGGATAAATTTCCCCCTTTTTTCCTATGGGTACTCCGTTTATGGTATTTCTGTTGATGGATGGAATTTTAGATCTCTTTATTGACGCGCTTATGCGCATCTGGTTAGTCAGTGTTCTTAGATTAATTGACCTTCCTCGAAGTGGTGATGTGATAATTATAGGACCAGCTGATTTTTTTTTTCTGGTGCTAAGGTGGAAGTTGTTTCAGCTATTGTATTTCGAAAGAGTCGAGTTGTCAATCTCCATCGATGACCTTGCCTATATTTGACATTGTTTAGTGGTGGCTTTATATATGTTGCGTTGGGTGTATTCTTATTTTTGTTCTTCATGGTTGCAGGAGAACAGTAAGACCAAGCACCCACAACTAATTTATGAAGCCAAGCTTTATAATATTCTTCAGGGAGGAAGTATGTTAGACGAATCATTGGCATAGAATTCTCCTCTCCCTGTTTTGGAACTCCTTAACTTAATTTGGTTAAATCGTGCATGCAGGTGGGATCCCAAATATAAAATGGTATGGTGTTGATGGAGAGGAGAATGCTCTTGTCCTCGATTTGCTGGGTCCAAGCCTTGAAGATCTGTTTGTCTATTGTGGTCATAAGTTCTCGTTAAAGACAGTTCTGATGCTGGCAGATCAAATGGTAATTGGAAACTAACAAATAGAATGGATTTAATACCCTTACTTTACTGCCATGCACAATTTGGTAAACTTTGTCAGCTCGATTAGTGTTGAAAACATCAAAAGGGTTTAATTGCATGAAGGAAAATGCTTTTCATAACAAGGGATTAGTTCACTTGGGTAGAAGTTATGCATGCTTTACCCTTTAAGCCCAAATATTTTCACATTGTTCTATTTCACCTGCAAAAAATGATTTATTGAAAGTGATATATTTTTCAGGTGCCTGCATATGACTTGTAAATAATGGATCATATCTTAATTTTTGATGAGTTTTGACAAATGATCACCTAAAAAGTGAAATCTAATAGAAACATACTAGATTAAATTGGCTAGATGTGTAGCACACGTTAGTATGGTGTCAATGAGAAAACAACCACCCGTTAAGTGTGTTAATGGATGAATTAATATATTTGTTTCTAGGATTTACTTGAGTTAATGCAAAAAATTATATAAACCCAATGAGTGAATATTGTAGGCTTTGGAGCTCAATAGAGGGATAACTGGATTATATCTATATAGCTGATTCCAAATAGTTGGGACAAACATGTATGGATGATGATAATGATGATGATGCAATCAAGAAATGTTGAAATCATGCTATTCTGTATTCCCATGAAATTGTTTGTTCTTATTATTTAATTCTTGATAATAACCTCCCCCATATTCTTATAATTGTTAGCATGATTTGATTCCCTATCATTTTTTTGTTATTCCTCATCACCATTAGGAGTTCTTGTGTTTCATCTATATTTTGAGATCATGTTTAGTTTCTTATAAGTACTCTAACATTGTACATACTTCCTCAGTAGTACTCCAACATTGTCGATTGAAAAAGCTTGATCACTCCATCATCTTTGACTTCAACAGATTACAAGAATAGAATATGTTCACTCAAAAGGTTTTTTACACCGAGACATCAAACCTGATAACTTCCTGATGGGTCTTGGTCGGAAGGCCAATCAGGTAGTAAATCACAGTGCCTCTCATCAATCTCTTGGGTGCATATACAATACCATATTTCTTCTTTTCTTTCTGTGTGACAGTATCTATTTAAATATGGTTTTCCAGGTGTACATCATCGACTTTGGGCTTGCTAAAAGATATAGGGATTCTACTACTAATCGTCATATTCCATACAGGTCTTCTATCTGTGGATGACTTTGATTTCATATCTCTTTACAAAGAAATGCATGTTTGTTTCTTTATAATTATTGTCTAGAAGGATGAAGCCAGAAATGGAAGTCTGTGGTTACATACAAAACCAATAGTTCTTTTACCTTTGGTTTTTAAAAATTACATCTCTGCATTTAGTATGATCATTGATCATCCATATCCTTTGATCCTTACAGAGAAAACAAAAACCTGACTGGCACTGCTCGGTATGCTAGCTGCAACACCCATCTTGGAATTGGTAAGTAGAATTGTTTGAGCAGTCTTATTTAACGGTTGTGCGGATGATACTTACTTAATCCACCAACTAACTAGAGCAAAGCCGACGGGATGATTTGGAATCTCTTGGTTATGTTCTCCTCTACTTTCTCAGAGGAAGGTATGCTTTAGTTAGGAAAAATAAATTTACTTTCCAGATTTAAATTTACTTTGTTGCTTGGTTAGATTTATCTTGCAACTTTGAGGATTACCAATCTGTGGAGCTCATGAAATTTTCTATTTTCTTCAGTCTAACATCTAGTTTATTTTAGCCATAGTGATACCTAGATTGTTTTCTCCCTGATTTAATATGCAGATTTAACGAGTATAATTAACTTATTCTCCTGTTTCATCAGTCTTCCATGGCAAGGTCTAAAGGCTGCCACAAAGAAGCAGAAGTATGATAAAATATGTGAGAAGAAGCTTTCAACTCCAATTGAAGTATGTATCCTGAAATTGCATATTGTTTTATCTCCTCTATAAATAATATTACTAATAACTGTTATAAACTTCTATAGGTTTTATGCAAATCCCACCCAGTGGAATTTGCTTCTTACTTTCACTATTGCCATTCTTTAACGTTTGAACAACGACCCGACTATGGATTCTTGAAGCGTCTCTTCCGTGATTTGTTCACTCGTGAAGGTAATACATGGGAAAATCATTATTTTGTAACTAGTTTACTATGAGTTTCTCTTGTCAAGAATGTCCCAATCATAAGTAGTTGGAATTGCCATCCTTATTATATATTCGCAATTCCCTTCCAAAGAGCCAACTATCTACATGTACTTTGCTATGTTGAGCTCTCTAATCCAGTCCTGTCAATCTCGCTAAAGAGTAAAGATGGGCGAGCAAGGAGGAGAGAAAAGTGCTTCAATATGATAAATAGGCAGCTCAATCTTTACATCCATTATCCTGTTGCAGCAGGCTTGGCTCCTCCAGTCGTTATGTATCTCCCTTCATTCAGTGCCCTTCCATCTGGGAGTCCAGATATTGTTGGGAGCAGCTAGCCATTGTTAAATCCTTGCCTTTGATCGGGGTCCTTAGGGTTTTTTAGGCCTTAAATAGAGTTAATTGCTCCCTGCCACCCATTGTTAAGCCCTTGCCTCGGATGGGGGGTCTGTAGGCTTTTTTGGAGTTGATTGCCCTTCCTTCTTCTATTTGTGATGTCTGCATATGTTTTTTTTTTTTGAAAAATTTCAAAAGAATAATATTGTTCGATCATGACAATCTGCTAGTTGGAGTACACTAAAATGTTGTATATTCATTTTGTAAGTTAGCTCATTGGTCCTACTGATTTATTTACTTGTTATGAATGATGAAATTTTCTCTGTTCAAATCCTGCTGATGTTTTTTTGCTCAATTACGACAGGCTATGAATTTGATTATATCTTTGACTGGACAATTTTGAAATACCAGCAAGCCCAAAGGACAAGATCTCAACCTCGACCTTCTGTTAGTACACTTTACACTACCAAATTCAATTTCGAATTCTTTTAATAAGCAGCGAACTCTTTTTTCTATAGATGGACTATCTGGATTACTGCAAAATAAATAAATAAATATTAAGTAAATAAATAAACAAATAATGATGCCAATGGGAATTATTTTATTTTATCATCATTATTATTATTTTATATCTATGCTAATGGAATTTTTATTTGAATGACAGCTGATCTCAGGTGGAACAACTAGTCAAGCGATTCCAATGAACGCTGACAGACAACAAGGTTTTTGTCTACTTTCGCTATTGTTTTTATTTTTATGTTTGAAAGTTCATAGTTCAAATTTGTTTCAACGTTTAGACTTCAAATTGGAAATACACAATGGCAAAATATAGCTTTATTATTATTTTTGTTTTAAAGTTGTAGAATGTGGTGGTACTGATAAAATTTAGAAATATACCAATCTAGTATTCATCATACAAAAATCCTTTATTTTTGCTATAATGACTCAATCAAATCCCATTCCAGTTACCAGTTTCCGCAACATTCCTCGCCCTGATGAAGTCACAGAGCACCTCGCACCTATTAATGTAGGTCGTCCTATTGTTCAAATGCAGTTCAAATATCCAGCTGATAGAGATAAGTTGGTAAGTTGATACAGTTGAACTATCAATGTAGTATTAGCATTCCCTGCCTACATCGTCATTGTATATTTTAATTGCAATATACTTTTATCTCTATTGTGTTATGCTATATTTTTATCAATCCTTTTTCTCTTCCTTGCCAGAGAGTAGGAACAAGTTCTGAACTACCTCAACTATCATCCCCGTCACTTGCTTTCCCTGGTCCTTCAAAGAAACATGTAAATTCCAAACAATCAGGGCCACCCGATGCTTCCCATGTTGGCTCCTCCAGCAGTTGGTTTCCTACGCTACAGCGTAATGCTTCAGCAAAATAACCGGTAATTCTGTTGTATGAGTAGCCACCATGTATGGTCAGTCCCAGTTCACTGCATGGGACTTCTCAGGTTGAGCGTCTGTTCTTTATGGGCTCTTCAGGTGTAAATTCAAAGTGGTTGGGTCCAACAACACGATAACACAGTGGCTGCACTGTTATTGCTCAGGTCACTTACTCCTGTTAAGGTGACTATTAAGTGTGTTACATAATTAATGCTTTTCGGTCTATCATTTAATTTTCCATTTAAATTGGATAAAATGAATTTGTTTTGTCATTAATGTTGATAAGTCTATTTATTAGAGGGATATCATGTAATAAAATGCCTTGTGGATCCATCTATCCTGGCTTCTCTGCTCCTTGTTTAGTTTTTGTATTCTATTCCTTTGGTTCAGGTGCCAGGCTCTCGTCTTTAATCCTTGTTACCAGATTGCAATACCACTGTATTCTATTCCTTTGGTTCAGGTGCCACGCTTTTGAACATAATCTGCATGATTAATGACCAACTTCACATTCATCAACTTACCACATCTAAATGTTGCTGTTGTTGTAGAGGACAAGACATTGGCCTTTGAAGATTTTAGACATGGAATCTGGATCATCTTTCTTAGTATCTACGTCCATAAAGAGAGATGATGAACAGGTTTTGCGTTTTCTCAGCTTGGGAAAAAAAAATGGTAGAATTGGTATAGTTTGTTTTACTTTTTTCAAGTAGTTATGTATAATGTGCATTTGTCTATGTTTTGGGGTTTGTTTATTGATTACGTAAGTTCAAGGGTGAATTACGAGCAAAGGATAAGTAATAGAACAATCACTTTTTCTTTTTCTTTTTTAACATTGCTTTGACGGATAAATAAACATGGTTTTGGTGAAACGTGTATTAAAATTTGTTAAGAGTGAAAACCTGTTTTAAGCTTGAAGGATAAATTTTCTTTTCCATTAATTTCTTTTATGTTTTTTATTGCCTTTCTCTTGCGACCTTTTTTCCTCTTCTAATTTACCATCCCTGTATAGTCAACAAATTATTTTTAATCAATATATATATATGTTTTTGTATGTTTCTCATTCTTTTAATCACTTCCTCTCCTTCCTTTTTTTTTCGTATTGTGTGAATATAACGTTGCCATATGATTATATCGCTTTCTAAAATTATTCTAATCAATCAAGTCTTGTTCAACTGTAAATTCTTGGGCCGCTACCTCGATAGTATTCGCAGGTAGGGTTGAAAAATGACAAAAATAAGATTTAAAAAATAATTTAATATGTTTTTAAATAAGTAAAAAAAGATGATATAGTTATTTATTGTGTTCAGTTAATTTCAAAGAATTTTTTTCCTTAAAGGTTTAACTGATCTTAGAAAATATAATTTTTTAAAATAATATTGAATTTTGAATTTTTGTGGGTACCGACAGATTAGTATCGATTTTGGCTTTAACTTCCAATTTGGGATAGCGAGTAGTGAGTTGGGTTGGGAATGGAGGAGTATCCAAAAGTAGTGAATGTCATCGTCATTCAACGATATAAAAAAATCTCAGTGCACGTGCGCCTCACGCGCTCACGCGACGGACTTCCGTCTGTTTTCCTCTCCGACGAATCCAACCCCAAGTGTCGGCGCGACGGCTCTCTTTCTGCTACACGATTCCAGATGATCGCCGCATGCTATTCACTCTCGAGGTGGAGATCTTGCACCTAATTCTTCGATCGAGATCATCCTAATCCCCTTTGATTTGCATTGCTTCCTCCTCCGTTTTGCCTACATGCAGTCGTGTGGTTCCTTGCTGACTCGACCGCTGATTCTTGAGCAGAATAGATCGCCTCCTCAAAGTTGTGCGTCCGCTAAACGGTCTCGCGAATCCTTCAAGTCAGAATCAGGTTGATTTCTCTAACTTTTGCTTGGAATTGAAATTCTATTTCTGACATTGCACTCGATTCCTGTGTTTTACCAGCAAACAAAAAGGAACTAGTCTCTATTATCTTAACAATTTGGGGTTCGGAACGCTAATCGAAATTGGTTGTAGTGGTGATTAAGAAAGAACCATGAACTCGATATTTTAGTTTCTTCATGAATGGTTCCAGAGATAAGAGACTGAATGCCCATTCTCATATTCTCACTTAAGTCTGAAAACAAGAATTCGAATTGGAACCCTCACAAATTTTTTTTCTAGTAAAGAAACAAAATTCCTTTTTCAAACAAGAATTGGTTCCAAACAGGCTGACAGGATTTGGCTTACAGGTTTGGGATCGTGGTCAGATATTGAGCTGCAAATGGAAAATATCTAATTCTATGAATGAAGTAGCTAAGATGCATCGGCATAAAAAGCGGAAAGAAATTATGCATGTATGGAGACCAATCTCTACTCAGTCAGCTTCACATGAAGGTTTTTCCTGATTCAATGATTCTGCATATTTTTGAGTTTCAAACTGAGCTAATATCCAATTCTTCTAAATGGAATCTTTCTTTTACTTTGGATTCTATTGTTTTATTTCCTAACCATGACTCATGAGCATTCCAAATGACTTCAGCTGTTTAGAAAGGTCTGAGAAATATTGGCAAATATGCTACTCCTATTATACATTATTCTAGAAAGCACTCTCTATGTTTTTTCACTTAATTCCAAGTCATTTTTCAAGATTCGGTGGCTTTCAAAAAAACCAATTCTTAGCTAGGTATGTAGCAATATATGAGAGCCCATTTAATATGGACTAGCAAACTAATTCAATATGGTTCTTTTTTAAGTTTTTGTCTTTCCTTCCACTTGATTTTGAGGGCATGTCTACATAGGGGGAGGGAGCTCAAGCAGCGGGAAAGAGGAGAGCAGAGCAGTCAATTTCCTTGTCTACTTCAGTAGAAGAAAACACAAAGGGAGGAAGGGAACAATTTGAACCTCCTTTGCCCACATCTGTTTCAGACCAAAAGTGGATTATAGAGGGGAACGAATGTTGTAAGGATTGGTTTAACTGTGCATGTCTTAGAAATGACAAAATTGAAGGGCTAATTTTATCATTTGCTCTTATATTGTTTTCTTTCCTCTCTCTTCAAGTAGACAATACAAAGGAAACCTCTCTCCTAAGTTTCTGCCTTTCCTTCCACTTGATTTTGAAGTTACTGTAGCTTCCCAGGAAACCAAAATCATGGCCAGGAATTTACTAGTATCTGAACAAAAGATAATGTAGCTACTGATTTATTTTCGTATCTTGAAGCTATGAACTGAATTGTTAATTTGTATTTACTTCAATATGATTAGTTGAGAATTATCTAATCCTTATCCTGAGAGTCATCTAATTTAGGTTGATATGTTTATGCACCTAAGATTTTTCGTGTATTTCTAATAATAAGCTTATTCGTATTTACGGTTAAACTAGGAAAAGTTTCCTTTATGCCTTATTTGTATTGTCTATTGAAAATCTGCAAGAATTTACATGCAGCGAATTCTTCTACAACTGGAAGATCAGCAGTGCTCATGTACTATTGTTCTTGTTGTCTGCTATGCATTGAAGGAAACATTTTTCAATAGTAATAAATCTGTAGATGCAGGACAAACTGCAATGGGCTGTATGTATCGTTGAAGTTTCATACATGCAGAAATAACCATGCATTCAACTGCTATTGTAAATGTTTTGGGAATAATTAAAAAACAATCTAAAAGACCATATACCTACTCCCTACTTTTTATTGTATGCTCTTTAGGGAGTGACTCCTTGCTGTCTAAGAGACAATTGCAACTGTATGCCTTGAGTTTACGAAGCCACAGTTGCATTTTTTGTTCTCTCTCAATAATTGTCAAACATCAATTGGGAGTTTGTTTCATATTTAGTGGTACAATGGCATATCATCTTGTTTTGTAAAAGCAAGTTTAGCTAGGTGTACTATAGCCTTTGTAAATCACAATGTTTATTCTAGAAGCTTTTGAATTGCAAGTCTATGCATAGGAAATGAAAGCATATCAGAATTATAAGGATTTTATAGGAACTCTAAAGAACCTTTGAGGAATATGGAAGTCTTCATTTGAAGCTTAAAAGGAGTTTCTTGGGACTTTGTCCATCTAATTATTCTAAGATATCATTTGATGCAGTTGACTATGATAAAGGACCAGATCTTCTATGCCAACAGCCTGAAGGGCAAAAGAACAAGCCTACAGGTGTTTCAGATGAGCAGGTCTACACCCAGGATGAGTCTATGTCTGACACTTCAATGACATTAACCACAAGTTCTAACATAGTGGATCATGAGAACTATTTGGAAAAAGTAACTACAAGTTCTAGCATAGTCGATCATGCAAGCCATTTAGAAACCATAGCAGGAACTTTTTCCAAAAGTTGTGATTCTACTACCGCTTCCATATCTGGTGAAAACCCTGAACAGATTACAGTTGAGGAGGGTGCTGATTTAGGAAGCCAAGATAAAAGTTCTTCAGTTTCTATTGAGGTATCTCTTGAGATTCTTCTCTTTCTGATCAATGAATGTATATCTTGGTTTACGCCCTCAATTTATAGTCTCCTATTCTTGGTTTTCTTTTCTTGCAAGTTTTGGTGGATAATTCAATGTAAGTTATGTTGCAAGATAACCAAAATTCATTTACAGATCTAAAATCATTTCTGCAGGTAGATGCTTCTTTGATTCGCTTTATTAAAGGAAAAGGGTATGACCTTCTGAATTATCTGTACATTTGTTTGTTTCATCTAGTACACCCCTTTTAGTGGTTCAATGCAAAATCTCTAGTAGTCCTGAAATACAGAATTTTCTATCTTTTAGTGGTTCAATGCAAAAACAAATTGAGGGAGATTTTGGTGTTAAGATTGGGCTCCCTTCCTCTAAAGAGGATAGCAACATTGGTGAGTTAGTATTTAACAATCAGACGTTGTTTCCTCAAAAACCTTTTGTTCTTATTGTCACATACCTTTCACTATTATGCTTTCTTAATGTTCTGTTCTACTTCTAGTGTTTGTTGTTATCTCTCCTCCACATTGTTTGTAGTACTGTTTCCTGCATGGCTAAATTTTACTGAAGCTGACTTCAAAGCCAATGCTGGCCCTTACAGTTCCCTATCGTTGTATTTTTTTAATCTCTGAGAAAGATTCTTAATATTATCACCTTTAATGGGAATAATATACTTTACGTGTTTTGGTTCTATTTTTGAAATAACATATTCAACAGTCCAAATATTTATCATTCAAGAAAACACAAATGAGAGATAAATTTCTGTATATTTTCCCCTTTAACTTACTTCCCTACTCTCATACTCGCATTCTCTCCCCTGCAATTTTCCTTCCTCATAGGAAACACAACCGGGAGTAAAACAAGAAGAATTCCTTTTTGCAAGGATTTCAAACCTACTTTAGTTAATAATTAACAAACACATGCTTGATCAACTTGTAATTTGTCTCATCTGTACTGAATGAAGAATGAATAAGAAATTTTTTTAAAGATATATCCTTTATACTTGTTTTGTTAAGCAGTGAGGCCAATGCATGCTCTTTTGTTCTCTTAATCTGTTTTCGTAATTGATGTGTACTTTTGTTCTGGCATGGTTCTTTATTGGAGTCTTATTGTTACATAAAAGAATTCAAAATACATGACCTACAACTATCAACATATATGATATTGAACGTTCACAATCACTGACACTACTACACTGGTACCTGTTGCCAGTTTTGGCTTCCATGAAGAAAATTAATTATTTGTCATCTTTTTTATTGTTTATATTATTTTTGATTTTTTTTTTCTCACTGGGTAATTGGATCAAAATTTCCCCTTTTGCAGTTGTTGAGGGCTCAATTGGAAGTGTTGCTAAAGCTTCAGAAAAGATAGCTAGTATAATTGAAGAGGTTAATCAACTTGATTAGTAAATTTTATGTTAGTTATTGTCTAATGGTTATGAGGAACAATCCTCTCATAATTGTATGCTAGTTTCCATGAAATGGTTGTGAAGAATAATTCTCTCATCTAGACGTTGGGTTCAAATATCTCGGTTATTACAGTTTAATGTTTTTACATTAATTTAATATGTTGTGCAGGCTGCAGCAAACTAATTTATCATATCAATGGCATTTTAGTTGAGTAAAAAGTAAATTTCATTTGAACAAATTAATTTGATGCCATGGTTTATAAAGCTGCTTTAGTTTATTATGCAGCTCTTGTGGAATAGTAAACTTTCAGTTGTCATTTACAGGCCGTGAAAAGCCCAAAGCTTGATTATTCTCACTTTATATCCCTACCATTGGCTCTCCACCCGGAACTGGTGGAAAAGCTAACTCGTTTCCAGAAGTCTATTCTTGGAGATGCTGCAGTTGGGCCTGAGGATGACCTGGAACATGAATCAAATGAAGATGCTACAGATGAGGAGGATAACCTAAATCAGAAAGTTACAGTTCAGCTTGAAGTTAAGGATGAAAACAATCATGTGAAAGTAAAGATGGATTCTATAGGCTATAAATCTGCTTCTAAAGCTTCTATTTTGTCAGGTAGGAAAATGTTAGCCCTTTGTCCTTTCCTAAGTCATTTTTCATGTGATTGATTTGTGTGATTATCGTATTTCTATTTAGAAATATGAGACTTGCAAATTTTTTATTTATATCATGCATCCAAATTTATTTATTTATTTGTTCTTTCTAATTTTGCCAGTTAAATATTGTTGATCGTCCTTGTTGAATAATACAGATATGGGCATTGAGAAATCCATCTTTATAAAACCAAAAACATTCCATTTGACTGTTCTAATGCTGAAATTATGGAACAAAGAAAGGATCGCTATGGCTACTGAGGTTCTGCAGGTAAACTATCTACTCACAGGTATTCTGGGAATTGGTTAATTGATAGTTGGATGTTTTCCTTGTTGATCACAGAAAATATCATCAAAAGTGCTGGATGCTTTGGAAAATCAGCCTGTTTCTGTAAGACTTAGAGGACTGGTATGCCCTTTTGTTCCTCTATTTTGATCATTGTAGTCTTCATTCTGTCACTCTTATATCTCCACTTGAAATCTTGATGTTCAAAATATGATCTATTTTAGATGATCAACGAGCCAACCCCACTAATGAGATAAGGTTTGGTTGTTGTTGTTTAGATGATCAACGGCATTTGCTGGCAGTTGTTTAATCAACAATTGTTCTCATTGAAATTCCTGATGGTTCTCTCAAAGAAACCAAGACTTTTTGATTTGCCATTTTCCTTGTAATAAAACTGGTTGAATATTCAAGTTAATTCTTCCATTGTTAACTACTTACTGTTGGAAGCGCATTATGGAACTATTGATGATTTTGGTTGTGGCTAGTTCTTTTGATGGTTTATGCCTTGCCTAACTTACAAGGTCCTTACCAAAAGTACATAGGAAATATTTGACTTTGGATCTTGTTTGCAGATGTGCATGAAAGGTTCGCCTGCTAAGGCCCGAGTTGTGTATGCCCCAGTCAAGGAAATTGGTGAAGAGGGACGGTTGTTGCGTGCTTGCCGTATCCAAAAATTTTCCAACTTGACTGATATTTGTATTAAAAAATAGTTGAATGCTAGAAAACACATGTAACTTTGTGATGCCAAAATGTTCACACTTAACCTTTTGGACCCCCCACAGAGGTTATTATTGATGCTTATGTTGAAGCTGGCCTTGTTCTCGAAAAGGATGCTCAACAATCACTGAAGGTAATTCTTTTCTAATCCCACATATTGAAATTGCAAGCTAGTAGGTGTGTGGTTTGTTGTCAGTAAGAGCATGCCAGATCTTAGTGTCTCAGTTGCTACCATTGCATTTAGATCATAATTTTGCACTAGGAAAATCTCAAAAGCATTGTTAAGACTTTCTTAGTTTTAGATCAGAAGCACTAGGAAACCAAGAATAAGTTATTGTTCTCTACTGAATTCCAATTCCTAACACTCTAAATGCAGCTACATGCAACCGTGATGAATGCCCGACACAGGAAAAGGTGCTCACTACTCTCTTCTGTCATTTGCAACTATTTTGCTGTTTTTTTTTCCGAGTAAGAAGGCAAATTTTTTCCAGGACAAGTCGGAGAGATTATTTCGATGCGCGACACATTTTTAGAGTTTATGGTTCTGAGGACTGGGGGGCATACCACATCCCGCAGGTGCATTTGTCCCAGAGATTCAAGCATGATGAAGGTGGATACTATCATTGCTGCACTTCAATTCCCTTACCTGAAAAAAATGTGGACTAATCGACTCAGATACATAAAACTAAACACGGTTTTCATGTACTTCGACTTCAGTTATAGACTTATAGTTCTACTTCTGACTAGTCAGGTAGAGGATGGTACGTCTGATGTGTCTGCTAGTGGTTTGATGTTCTTATGATATTTCTGCTCGGGACACATTTTGTTTGGCAATTTTCTGGATGTTAAATGCTGTCCGGTTTGTATTTCCCTTGCTCGAAAACAATGTTGACTACTAGATTCAGATACATGAAACTCAACTTAGTTTTTCATTATAATTCAATTCCTTTACTCGATGACTCGACTTCTTAAACTTACTGGAAAGCAATATTGAGCAATAGATTCAAGTACATAAAACTCACCTTGGTTTTCATGCCCCAGTTAATGATCTGCTTGATCAATAGATTGTAGAGAGTTGGCGGAAACTCAAAAAGTTTCCACCGACTTTTTTTCACAGCACTTTCAGGACATGATTAAATTGATTACTGCAGATAAATTTGTTATAGTGGATAACAATCTCGACAAAATTGAAATAATATCTTTTTTTGTAATGAACTATAACTTTTCAATTTATTTTCTTATAGATAATCACGCGAGATCAATCGCGTAGAACCACTAGAATAATAAATTTTACTTTTTGCTATAATGAATTCAGCTCGAGCTCATTTTATTAGTTCAGATTCACGATAGGAAAGCAAGCTGAGCCGGGATGAGACTTGAAAATTGGTAAGAATTCAATTTAGTAATTACGAATTAGGATGTTCGTCGTCCGCACTGCACGTCACAGCCACCAGCCTCACAGTGGCCGGCAAACATCTTCATCTCTAGCAACCCAGTCTGCCAAACCTGGCCGTCCGAGTAGAAGAGACTTTTCCTACATTACATATAGACACAGCACCAATAGATAGCTTATAGAATGTTATTGCCAAAAAAGAGAAGAAAAAAGAACTACTCAAAAACTTTCCAAACACGCGACACAATCACACCAGATATCTTGAAAAAAAAATAAATCAAGGTTCCAATAATAAATACAAAAACAAAATTCATATGTGATACATAATAAGTAACGTTAAGAAAAGAACGCTGATAAAATTTTTAGACATGCTCACGGCAACATCCAACAATCAAATACTATCACTGTTATCTAAATACAACTTGACCGGTAATAGTCTATTCCCGAGTAGGCTCACAATAACCAGGAAAGCAGCATCTTAAGTTTCTTCATGAAGCATTGCGTGAAGAAAAGACTGAGTCTGCTGCCTGCGGTAACTAACTGCTTGCCAGAGAAGTCTCATCTTCAGGATCAAAAAGGAGACCGAAGATGAATGAGTCTGCAAACAATGTAGCTCAGTGTGGATTGTTCAATGGAAAACATGCACAATTGAAAGCAAATTTAACATGGACATGTTCAAAACATAATATTAGATCTGATTGCACAATAGAATTAGATCTGCACTTGACCAGGATAAAAATCAGATTAACCAATATTAATGATTCTTATCTACTTCAATGTTAGATGGATCATATATTTTACAGTTTTGACATAACAATAACCAATTTATCTACTTTAAGATTGGGATTAATCGAGATATCTTTTCATCAATACTTATTTTTTAAGTTCTAGTATATTAGATATATTTAGATTGGCTAATGTATCAGATATGATTTTTTTATAACTAAAATGTAGGATTATTGTTAGATTAATGCAATTGAATTGATTAATCAAAGGTTGGCCGACTAGTCAGCTTGTCTCGGTCAGTTCTTGATTTGATATGCAATTGCACTTCCATTTGACCAACTAGTTCAATTAGTCAAGCAGTGTTCAGGAGCTTTCCAGTTTGATTTCTGAACCAATTTTTAACAAGAAGACTGGACAGGTAGAGGGAATATGGACAACATGAACCTGTTTGTAGCGGAGCAAACGAATTTGATTAATCGTCAAGGTAGTAGTAAGATCCAGCAGCTTTCTGATCTCGATCTTTGGTAGAGTCCAACTTGTTTATTCTGGGCCTGTAGTTGGTTGGATCTCGCCGGAAAGTAATGTCAAGATGCTGCAAGGAAGGTCAAGAAATGATACATCATCTTCTTTTACCAAAAGTGAAGATAATGAAAAAAATTGTGATCCAGAACACTGAAATCAATAAGCAAATAATTGATAAATGTCAAAGGCTGATGATTGATTCTAGAATACCTCCATCAATCACCAGACAGATCCAGCAAAAAACTTATTTAGAGGGAGGAAAAATAATTAAAGATAATAAAAACTAAATATTTCATCTGTACTCACAGATAAGAATAGGTTCATCCCGGATACCAAAGACTGAGGCGCATTGGCGGCACAATCAATAGAAGGCCGCCCCTCATAAACGATGACTTTATCAGCTAAGTAGGTTGCCATGATGAAATCATGCTCAACAATGAAAGCTGTTTTCTTTGCATGCAGGATGAACCTTTTAATCACCTTTGAGGCAACGATACGCTGCTCTGAATCAAGATAAGCACTTGGTTCATCTATCAGATAAATATCTGCAGGCTGGATAAAGATTCAAGAATTAATATCTCATAAAAAAATATCAGAGATGTTATTCAAGTCCATAAGTCGTACCATGGAATAATGGTCAAAATGCAACTTAATGAGAATATAAAGGAAAATCAAGATTCAAAGATTATGGATCATTGAAGACATTTATATGAGTCCTCTCTAGTGCTGAATTATTCAACACTAAGTCACACAGTTTACATATAATTTATCCAACAATCAATTTAATATAAGAACAGATAAATACTAGAAAGACAAACCTTCCCAAGACACAAACACAATGCAACTCGTTGTAATTCTCCACCAGAAAGATTCACAACTTCTTGGTCCATTAATTGCTCAATTTGCAATGGTTTCATGACATCAGTCACAAATTGCGGATGTAAATATGAATCCCGTATTTTCTGATGCAGCAAGTGCCTTACAGTTGACGGAAACTTTGGACTAATTTTCTGAGGCTTGTATGAAACATTAAATTCAGGTATTTCAACATCTGAATTTTCCACAGTATCAGGCTTCAGTAATCCTGCCTGCAAATTGCCAAACACAAACAAGATGAGCAAAATGAAACTATGGCATCTAGCTTGTGTGTCTCCATTTACTATTCAGTCCATTGCAATGATCATTAGATAGGCATCAAAATAATTGCTAAATTCTAATAAACTTATGTAGTTGAATGCTACAAGAAACTTGCAGTAACCTCATTTAGAATATGGTCAGTAGGAATATAATAACTCTATAATTTAGTATGCTCATGTAGGAATAAAATAACTATATAATTCAAGGGACCAATTCATATGCATAACGTTGTGTCACCAGGCAATTATTAGACAGTGCAACAAGGAAACATGAAAGCAAAGGAGTGAGGGATATTAATTACCAGCATCCTTATAAATGTCGTCTTTCCAGTTCCATTCTCACCCAGCATCACAATTATCTGAGAATCAGTAAATTCACCCTCAATCACTTTAAGCTTGAAATTCCCTTGGGTTTTAGTCATGGTAGGATATCGATAACGTTGGTATGTCTGTATATCCTCAGCGCTTTCCTGGGGAGTCTCAGCAACCTAAATGATGCAACAAATTTAGAATAGAGTTTTTCATGCCATATGTTTTCCACTAACACAAGGCTCTACCTTAAATGTAAGTGATTCATCTCTAAACCGGAGATTTTCTGTTGGAACAAAGCCAGCCAAAAAAATGTTGATTCCTTCTCGCACAGAGAAGGGTAATGTAACAACTCCATAAGCACCTGGCTTCCCATACAAGCAACAAATGAAATCGGACAAGTAGTCCAATACACTCAAGTCGTGTTCAACAACAATAACATAGCTGAGAAAAAACAAATAAGAAAGTTGGGGACTTTAGATGTTAGACCGACAAAAACCACTCTAAAACAATAGACCCGGATACCTGTTAGGCCTAAGGAGGGAGCGAACAACTTGTGCTGCTTTAAGCCTCTGCTTCACATCAAGATAGCTTGAAGGCTCATCAAACATATATATCTCTGCATTTTGTATAGCAACTACTGCAATAGCAAATCTTTGCAATTCCCCACCAGACAAATCACCCACATTTCGATCAATAACTTGATTTAACTCCAGATCAGCACATAGTTCAGCCTTCATCTCTCTCTCATTTTTTTGGTCTAGAACCTGACCCACGTTCCCTTGAACAGCTTTTGGAATGTGATCCACATATTGGGGTTTGATGATTGCCTGCATTATACAAAAGAAATTAATTTAGCACGAAGAGACAAGCCACTAATTGTATATATTATTATATTAAATGTAATCAATAAAGCAGATACATACTGAAATATGAGAAAATATTTCATTGTTAAAATAATACTAGAACAATAAGCATATAAAAAACTTGATAATCAAGAACCACGGTATTTTACATGCCCTTGTAAATGACTAAAAATTTGGTGTGAAATTTGAGTAACAAAAGGTTAAAGATGACCTGATATCTAAGGAACCATCACAGGCAACTTGTGTCGTCCAATATACATATGCAACAGAAGCCAGCATATAAGAATAAGTGAAAATAAATATAATTAACTGAATAAGAAACTCTTATTATTTATACTTATTGCATCAGGGAAACCAGCACCCCGAAGCAAGCACATAATTGCTTTCTATGTTCAGATATTCATCATTCTGTCATTATCTTGATTCTTGACATGTGTATCAACCGCATCAGCTTAATTTTTAGCAAATAAACCAGAGAAATTGTGTTCCTTGCATGAATCTTCACAATCACTATAAAAATGGCTAGAAAATTTGACTATTAATATTGTTGCCTTATGCAAATCAGTCAAATACATGATGTTCAATTATCTGATGAACAATTGAATGCACAATGAAGAAATTGGCCAAAATTCTTTGAGGGTAAAAAAACTTTGGCTTTGAGAAACTTAGCTGGAGGACAAATGTCTCGACCAAAACTAAATGAAACAGTCTATTAGGTTATCAAGTGCATAGATGGAAGTAATCATCTGCCAGTTATCTAGCCTATTACAAAATAAGGATAGAAAGAAGCAAAACATGCTTTTGAGCACCTTTAGATTGTCCTCCAGTATACGTGTGAAATAATTCTGAAGCTCTGAGCCACGGAAATATGTCAAAATCTCTTGCCAATCAGGTGGATTCTGCAAAGAGAGAAATATTAAATAACACTAATATATACTCCAAAGGAAGCTACAAAATTAGTTAATTACATTGAATCGTCCCAAGTTGGGCTTCAACTTCCCAGCCAGTACTTTGAGTGCAGTAGACTTCCCTATACCATTTGTCCCAACCAGGCCCAGAACTTGTCCAGGTCTTGGAACTGGCAATCTGTATAAGCATACATCCATTATGCAAAATAAATAAATAGAAGTAAAAAAAAAGACCATATTATAGCATACAAATTTCACTTACCTATGCAGTTTAAATGTGTTTGGTCCATAACGATGAGTTGTATCTTTATCCAAGTCCTTTGGTAGGTTGATAATCTGAATGGCCTCAAATGGGCATTTCTACAATCAAAGAATAAATAGTAACAAAAGTCAGAGATATATTATGTCTCTAAGATGATTGATGTAAAAATATATATAATTAAATCCAAAAGGAAGTTCAGGAGACCTTGACACAGATACCACACCCAATGCATAACTCCTCAGAAATGAAAGCAATTTTTGAGGCAGAAGTCACTTCTATACATAGTTTTCCTGTTAAAAGCAAATGATAAATTAAACAACATAATTTCTATAGACAAATACGTACATAATACAATAAAAACATGATATTCAAATCAAAGTAGTCTAGTACTATGCCAAAACTGAATGCCAAGACTAAACAGATGATAGCATCAAATCTCACGATCTGCTATAAAAGCTGTAAAGTCGAAGAAAAATACCATTTTTATATAAATCATTAAGTTATATTTTTTTTTTATCATTGTAATAATGTTTAGACATGTTCATGTATCTAGTGATGAAAAATAAGAAAGACTCCCACGTCACATTTTCTAATCCAATCTGTTTAATCAAATCTAGACACTTATCTTTGAAAGAAAATGAAAAATAACATCTGATTTTATAAATTTGTTAAACCAAGGAACATGCTGAACCATATTCAATGTTTTGCCTCCATAAATTGATAAGCCCCTGGATAGCCTAAACATTGAAAAACTTTAATCTAACTAGAACTACAAATCTAACAAAAGGTATATTCGAGATGCAAATACCAAATGAATAGTAAAAATTTTGTTGTTGAATTACGAAGGCAACCATAAAATAACTAATTTTAAAATAAAATAATAAATAGCGCTTCCTATATGTAAGCAAGGATATGCAGACCCGTTTTGACAACTGGGCAGCTCTTCTTGCACTCCTGGCGGCACTTCTTCGGCTTGCATCGATCAGAGCTGACGATAGCGATACGCGTCAGTCGATCCGCCATGATTGAATACGAAGACCCACCACAGCAAGGTAACTCGAGCCCTGATCCATGATAACAGAACGGAGACCAAGTTACACGGAATCAACAAATCGAGAGCTCATAAAGGTACCGAAAACAAAACCGGAGATAGAGGAGCGGAGAAGGCCCCGGAAACGTACCTCGATTCCCTTCAGATGCTCGCCGAGGAAGATGGCGGAAACCCTAGCGTCCGTCGCAAGCGGCGAGCTATATATAGTCACGGGGGAAACGTGTGGGAGACACGGAGAGGGAGCAGGACGCTCTACCGGGTCGGGTTCGTCGGGTTTCGGGTCGATGAGCTTCACGAAAGAAACCCGTTATGGAAAACAACTATACAAATCAATTTTTAAAAAATATATTTTTTTACTAAAAAATTATTAACAAAATAATTTAAATACGGGCGGGGCCTCGTGACCGCCCCTGAAGTTCGTCGGCGACCCTACGGAGCCTGCTCTTAGAGCAACTACCTCGCCTGCTCACCGGCGGAACTTCTAACTCAACCTCCCTCTCTCTCTCTTTCCGAGGTGTTCTTCCGGAGGTCGATTGATGGGAAAGAAGACGAGCTGGTTGTCGACAGTGAAGAGGGTCTTCAAGTCCAAGGAAGCTTCCCACTCGCCGTCCAATCGCCGGGTAATGTTCCTCTTCTCCTAGCTCGACCTATCGCCTTTGATCTATGAATGCCAATTGACGCTCATTTCCTTCTTCTTGTTTGGCTCAGCGGGAGAGGCATAGGGAGGCGGTGGAGGAAGCGGAAGCGGAGGGGAACAACGAGGTGTCGGCTGAGATCGTGTCGGTTGAGCATTTCCCGGCGGAGACGTCGCCGGATGCGACCAACCTGGCGGAGGCGAAGAAGAGGAGGAGGATCGGGTAGTTATAGTGGAGCGGGAGCGGGCGATATGATAGCGGTGGCGACGAGGGCAGTGCAGCTGGCCGGCGGCGCAGCGGCTGTCGTCATCCAGTCGTTCTACCACGGCTATTTGGTGCGTTTCATATCTTCCCCTTCTCTCTATCTACGCATTAAGATTTGTGATTCGCTCAAATTTAAACGTTTGGTAACTGAAGCTCCATGTTTTCACTCCGAAGATCTTGCTGTTGAAAACACAATAAATGGATGCAATTACCATTGTCCCATGACAAAGGGCATTGTTGGTGACGCAATGAATTGTTTCACATGAACAAGTTAAAGTTGCAGTGCCGGACTTTTCACATGAACTGGCTCGCGCCATTCCAATTGCTCCGATTTGATGGCAAGAGCAGAATCGCGACCGTGCTTGAAGAACTAGTCGCATAACAAAAGAACTAGCTTTTTTTTTTTGAGATAATGACGTCTTTGAGACCAGAGACAGTAGCGTTGATCATGAAGTATCTGCTGCGCAGGCACGGTGAGCGTTGAGGGGGCTCGTGAGGCTGCAGGCGCTGGTGCGAGGTCATCAGGTACGGAAGCAGGCGCACACGACCCTACGCTGCATGCAGTCGCTCTTCCGCGTGCAAGCCCTTATCCGCGCCCGCCGCACCACAACCTCCTCTTCTCCCCTTCGCCAGAGGACCACGATCTCTACCGCCTCCGTCACACGGAAAACAGGCGACTGCGCGATTACCACCGCCTCGACGTGGAAGAAGACGACGATGAGGACGGCGAAGAGGAAGGTCCAGGCAATCGGCCTATTTGCGCGATCCAGAGCCCATCGAAGGACTGGGATGGACGACGGCAGAGCGTGGATACCATCGATCTCCGCTGACTCCCAGAGCAAGCACGAAGCCGCGAGAAAGCCCTCGCTTACGCTTGCACTTGCAATCATCAGGTAATAATTTGCTTCAATGAATTGTCGATTTCATAGCAATATGACAAATTGACATGGTTTATCAGATTGCGTATTCAATTCATCGCCTTTTGCGTATTAAATTGCTAAAATTTGCAATTTGTTCATCTGGAATCGGATTTCGCTTTAACGGCGTCTGCAGCAGTGGCCGCCGCCCCCGGAGCAAGTGAAGCCTCAGTGGCGATGGAACTGCCTGGAGCGGTGGATGGCTGTTGAGCACCCCCCGTGAGCTCCTACGTCACGGCCACGGCGGCCATGGACGGCCTGTCGAAAAAGATGGTCGAGATGGACCCTGGAAGAGCCAGCCCATTCAATCCAACCACTCTAAGGATGCGCCCGTCCGACCACGGGCGGCGGTTCCCAGCTACATGGCGGCCACGCAGTCCGCCAGAGCCAAGGCGCGGGCCCAAGCGCCACCGCAGGCCATGGGCAAGACATGGACTAGGAGATCGCACTCAGGTAATGTTGCCGACTCATCAAGCTCCGGCGGGGGCACGCCAATGTATCTGGCCGCTCAAAGCCCCGGCCACATCGACGGAGTTGGGCTTAATGCGCAGAGAAGGAAGCACACTGATTACAATCTCGACTCCAGCTGCTGCTGAGATCACCACGCGCCGCCGCACTGAAGAAGAAGGTGATCGAGGATTTCAGTAAACGTTTGAGAATTGAGAGATCAAACATGGTGCTTACACACACACACACGCACACTGAGTTCTTTAAATTTATTCCATGTGGTAGTTCTTTCACAACAACTTGTAGTTATTTTTTCTTCTTTACTAAAAACATGCCAATTGACTCTATAGTTCACCAGATATTCTTGATCAAGGATCTATCTGACAATGTCAATTATTGTGTTCATTAATGCCAATAATTTGACAAAGCTAGTAGTCTTTCTCCCCAGCAAAACAGAGAATCATGATTGACCAAGAATATTTGATTAACTAATATTCTTAATGCTGAAAACTGGTTCATACACGGCCAACAACTCATTTAACAACTTAGTTTGGTTATGTGGAGAAGGTAGAAGTAGACTAATTGGGTAAGTCAATGAGATTATTTTCATGAAAATTACTTAATTGTTTATGAATCCTTATGAATGGGCTCATGAACAATGAAGTCCCTTGCTAGTTGCTAGTCATGCAAATGGTAGGTGATTAGTATTCTTCAATTGACACAAACATATTTGCCAGTTCAATGGAACATGAGACATCAAAGCTAAAGACAAAATTAGGGGCAAAAGTTAGAATTGAGCAATTTTATTAGTTGGAGTTCATTTGACATTCAAAATGACCAGGAATACATGTTGATATGATCACCTGTGTTTAAAGCTAAAAAGGGAACACTGAAAAGCAGAAAAAGCTACAAGTTGTTACTTTTTAATGATAGCTAATGTTATGCTTCACTGCTCAATGTTGAAGTGTTCTTAAGATGATGGAAAGAACTAACAAGCTGTATATTCTATATACCAGCTCCTTTTTAAACTAAACCATGATTTGAGAGTTGGTGATGAATCTAATAAACAAGGCATGAAAAAGAACCCTTCCTTCTTTGTTTCTTCCCCTTTTCTTTGTAATAGCAGCCAAAGCAAGCCAAGCTGTGCCTCAGCAAAAAGAGTTAAGTCTTATCATTACAGCATACTTCTTTTCTTCTCTGATTCAGTGGTAGTATGAAGATATAGTCTTTGACATCTTTTCGCTCTTTCCCTTGGTTTGCAGATGAAGGAAGAAGACACTTCAAGATTTTCTATCATCCAGGTTGGCCTTCATACTAGGGTAACATCTCCATCTGCTTCCTCTATGTCTGCTAACCTGCAGGAGGAATCAAGCTTTGATGTCTCCATTCCACAGAACCAGCTGTTGTCGGAAAGTCTCAAGGTTTTTTCTTGAAATTTTAGCTTAGTCTGAATTCTGAAGGAAAAGCATGGATCATTCTTGCTATTATGTTTCATATGTTAACTCAGTAAGCTTTCATTGCAAATATGCTTGTATCATTTTAATCATGCAGTTAGGATTAACATCCAGAAGACAGTCGGATGTTCATATTTGATAATCATGAAGTTTGACAGGACTGTTTTATAGATTAAATCATTTCCACCCCAGTTAAAAAACTATCTAGTGGAGTTTGATAACCGAAACTAGGAACTCGATCTTGGCTATCTCAAATAACTAATAAGGCCCAACTTTTCACACTCAACAAGTCTTGAAGATCTTAATAGGTTGAAAACCACAGATTCTTCGTTATGATCTTTTCACCTTGCTTGTTGGTTTCAGGGTCTGAGGAACATGCGATCTCAATTATACTCGGCAGCTGAATATTTTGAACTATCTTACAAGAACGACGACAAGAAAGAACTGTGTGTTCGATTGCATGTGCACTATCCTTGTATTCTCTAAATTTCAGATGGTTGAGTTTTGCCTAATTTGAGACCACTTGATTCAATTCATCAGAATCTCAAAGACTTTGAAAAGTTATACTCTTGAGACTCTTGCTGATGCTGTGAATCGATTAGGATTGGTATCGAATAATGTAAACAACCTTCTCCATCAAGAAGTTAATGAGATCTCTGCAGCAGAGTTTCAAGTATCATGCATTGAGCAGGTATGATCAACTCAATCCTTCCCTTCACCCCCCAAATCCAGTCGTTTGTGTTCTGATACAAGTGTTCTATCTTTCCGACATTAGAGCCTTCATACATTTCAAGCATGTCTAGACAAGGAAGGCCTTCATGAACAATCCCATTTGATCAAATCTTCAAAGCATCACAAACACTACATTCTACAAGGCAGAATGATACTATCTCTGATAATTATTTACCACATCAAATATCAATGCATCTATCGCTATAATTTTCTTAACTTTGTGTTGGTTGGTTATCCATATAGGTGATGAACCTATGCAAACGTATGAAGACAAATATCCACCTCAAGAGGCCAGCAAACTCAGAAAGCGTCAAACTGGTAATGCTATTTTGTCATGAGATATGGCACTTTGTATCATTATATCACTTGGATTAATCATCTTAAAAGTTCTAGATTCATCAGTCAACACTAACAGGTACATGTTTTTGCAATCCTTTCAGCAGCTCGACACCGGTTGCCTCCTCCTCCTCCTGTCAGGTTTGTTCTACATCTAGCATTAGAATCTGGAATATGGATCTAGTTTAGTCAAGACTAACAAATCTTTGTTGGTCCTTAGTTCATACAGGAATGCTCATTCACAGCCCCCTCCTTTGCATTCCCTCGAGACACCTTCTCAGACTTGGCCCTTGCCGCGACTTGGTAAGGCATTTTTAGATAAAGGTAAGCTGATTGCACAGCTTCAAGAAGATCCTAATTGTGCTCTTTACGACATAGAAGGAAGAGAAAATTCACAACTTCAAGCAAATCGACCATTTATATCCTACTCTTGGCCGAAGGTATGATGATTAGACTCTAGTTTTCTACTCTATATTTGCTACTCATTATGATTTCTAGTGAGAAAGCAGTCAAGCTATTAGTGAAACAAATGAAGAACAATCTAGCAATAATCCTTGTTTTAACTTGCAGTATAATTTGGAGTCGCAACATTCACTTCCAATATGCTTGCATGATGCTGAGAGGAGCAGAGGCAGAGAGACTGAGGGGAATAGAAGAAAAAAGAGAGGATTTTTCAAGGGCTTGTTCTCAAGGAAGAGTTCATGGACTGACGATCCTATGTATAATTATTTAGATGAATACTGAGTAAGCTCCAGGAAGAACAAAGACAAAAGAAAAGAAAAGAAAAAGATTATTTTCTTTGTTTTGAATTTGATGATGTAGAATATTTATAAAACTAATTGATTCAGACAATCAATCAGTGGAATGATAATAGTAATGAAAGAAAATATAATAATCAGTGATTTTTCTTCTTCTTCTTCAAAATGTTCTTTACAATTTTAGAGAATTGTGTGCTGTACCAGTCTATCAATTAGTCAATTTAATAATACTAATAATGAGGGGCAAATTGCAAAATTTTGACGGGGAGTGTTTTCATAAATGCTAGACTTACAGGGGTAAAATAAAACTTACCCAAGGTGTATTTCCATGGATCCCCCGGTGCCGAAGGCGTAACCGCGAAGATAAAGGGCGGCTCCGGCGCTCGCCATCGGAGGTCCTTCCTCGCTGTCCCGCTGCGCTACAGATCGGAGTGTCTCGATTGGTACCTAGGAATTGCCTCTCATGGTATGGACAAATCCAGATCCTCTTTCTGATTCGTTCATCGGTTCTTGCCTTCTTCCTTGCTGATCGATTTGGGGAAATCCTGATGCTGATACTTGGCTGCTCCCGCAGTCGGCGCTGTTCAATTTCCACTCTTTCCTGACGGTCGTACTGTTGGGGATCTGCACCTGCACCTACATCAAGATGCAATTTCCCGCCATTCTCGAGCAAAGAACTGGGTAATTACTTCCAGGTTTCCTCTTGTTCATCGTTGATCTATTGTATGCTAGTTTTCTAGGCTTGTTTTTTGAGAGACAGTATCAGTTTAGGTGATGAGTTGCAGAAGGAATGTAAAACATGAAAGTTCTTTATTTTTCTGAGACACCATTGAAAGGTACTGTAAACGGAGGTATTAAATATGATCAAGTTGGATCCTGGGGTTGAAATGATTGGATAAGCAATTGGATTTACTAAGAGTTAACTTCAACTGACATATTGACACCGTGATCATTATGATGGCTTGGAACACTATTTAGGAATAGAAGTATGAAAACTCATATTCAAGATGTCTCCTGTTACTTGAATAAAAGGTTCAACCAGCTCTTTTGATTTTTCAGAAGATTGTAAAGCATTTTCAATCTTGGAAATCCTGAAAATTAACTAGCAGACACTGAGCCTTGTGGTAATTTTTTCAAATACTATCATGATTCTAGCAAATTCTCAGTTGGAAAGCATTTCAAACTTCCGTATTAGGTGCTTGTCAGGATTATTAGTCATCCCTGTTAATGTTTTCTTCTATACTATGTGCCCTAAAAGTATTGTTCATATGTTATCAAAGTTATGCAGCAGAAGTCATTACACTTGTTCACTACTAACCTTGTCTTATTCTAAATGCACATGCATTTCTCATGGGTGAAGGGTTGAAGCACATCACGATGCGTTCTAGAATCTAGATGTCGACTTTTTAATCTTTATCTTAACAAGTAAGTTTCAGTATTTGATTTTGTAGTTTTTGGTCAGGTTTCGTGGCTTCTTCTGGAAGGCTGCTAGAATAGGTATGTTATTGAAATCAATAATTGTTTGGAATGAATCATGCTTGTTCTCTATCTTATGTAAAGCTGGTGATGCATTAAATAGAAGTATTATATAGGAATTTATTTAGCATATGCATACAGCAATTAGTTGGGCAAATATGGTTGATGATGATGTATTTTGCATCATAATGACATGCAAATAATCTTAAACTTAATTGTTTGCAATTTTGATTATTTCTTTTGCAATTTTCATGCAAATGCACTTTAATGTCTGATGATTGTGGTTACATTTTTTCTTGAAATGAGCTTCTTTTCCCTGTTCATGGTTCTAGCCTGTTCATAGTGCATGTGCATTGACTAATCACATTTTCTTCCTTAAACTTATGTTTATTGTTACTTGATTATGGAAACTAATTTTAAATTAGTATGGATTAGCATTCTTGAGAAGGTAACATACAATGTTAGTCTGTTGCTTTTGCAATTATTTCCATCTGTACACAATTTCTGGCTTCGCTCAGTGTATTAGTACTCAGAAACACTTAGTTCAGTATGTATATTAGTACAAGATGCATGCATCCACATGCCCTACATATGCATTAAACAGATTCTCATTCCTTTCTTCATGAATCTGGCAATCTTAGAGAATGTATCAACCAATCAGACTTTATACCTACATTCTAGTTTTCCACTATTTATGTGGAGAGTACAAACTGCTAAATTATTATATCCTTCTTGAAAATGATAGGTGACAACATCAGGATAATAGGATATAGTGTGCAATATATTGCAAAAAGATAACTGGTTAAATCATACATGAACTCTAGGGCATGTTACATTTGCATGCATAAATTTTGATACATGATCATATTCAAAAACTTTTCCTGCTCTTTTTCAAGCCTTTGTGTTGAAGCTAGGAGGGTCCACAAGTATAGTCCTACATTGGCAAATGTAGTGGTTTATGATGTCTATATATCGAAGTGTATCCTAACTAAGAGATTAGTCACTGGAGTATATGCTTGAGCTACGAGGAAGCATGGCAAAGTTAGGATTCTCCTTACCTATTTTTGGACAAATGAATTGTGCTAGAGTGTACCATCACTTTACACAAGGTTATTCTTGAAAACATTCTCTTTCTTTAGCTTGATTACTTCATCGCGTAACACTTGGCCTTTGTTTAGCTTAGTTCACGTTGTTTCTTTTCATCTGATAGATTGATGGTGTATCTTACTTTATCTCCATATTTATACTTTTAAGAAGTTCAAAGCCTCAATTCGAAAGATAACCTGTGCAACGAACAAATTGCATCAAATACCAATGTGTCACCGCATAAACTTACCAACGGCGTTCAGCAATTAGATTTCACTTTGGACTTTACAAACTGAAACATTTCAATCTAGATTTGATTTTCCTCACCAAATCAACAAATGGAACTGTGTCCACGCTACCACCTATTCAATTTGCCATTATGTTCTTTTTGTGGTTGATAAATATAAGATATTGTTGTGAATTTTATGATGCACATCTTATTGGACATCCATCTTTATTTTGCTTCAGGTGAGCGCCTGAGCCCATGGGTAGCCTTGGGTTGCTTTGCGATGGGTATCTCCATCATTATTTTCTGACGGATGCAAGTTATTTTGGTAAAAACAAACAATTTTTACATCCTGGAGGACGTCTGATCTCTGATTTGTACCGATCGAGACAACTGAATTTTTTTTATTAGCAAGTTTGAAGACAGTTGTAATTAGTAAACATGAAACCCAAAACTTTTGGTCGTTTGTCTCCCAGCATATTTTTGTTTTGTTTTTTTGCAATATCATCCTTGCTTTCTCGCACTCAAATTGGATTTAACGGAGTGATATCTCCTCTTGTGGGTCCTCAAGCTCTGCTTTATAGTTAACTTCTTGTTCAAGTACAAAGTACTTAGGGCTTGTTCATATCGTGGCAATAGTTAGCAAAGTAGTTCTTCAACTCTATCGACCAAATAGTTTGCTAATTGATCTTTACGGTCGTAGTGCTTTTTCTCTATCAATTTAATCTTTTATGCATATAGGCTTTTCCAGCTATTATTTGGTTAATTGGATTTCTTTTCCTTCTTTCTCAGGAAAAGTAACATAAAAGACTTGTTCGATTTATTTCTGTCTGTTCAAATTAGGCAAATTAGAGCATAAAGTCGATCGATTATTCTGATAAAAACTCAAGCACCAAGCAAATTTAAAATTTGCCTTTTAGTTTAATTTTACACCATGAAAGTTAATAATTACTATATATTATTTGAATTCTTCCGGCCTCGTCATTGGGCGGCGCCGCCTCCGGGCTTGTCGTCATTAGTATCGACCGCGGCGGCGGCTGCCTTGACGACCACGACCTCCGCCATCTCCGCCTCCGCCGCCTTCCGCTTCCGGTCGGCGATCTGCCGCTGCGTGGATTTGTAGTAGACGGCGTAGAGCAGCAGCTGCGCCACTGCGAAGATCACGCCCAGCGCGTTGGGAATCTGCATGCAAATTGCAACAAAAGAAGCCAAATAAAGGTGACGGGTCAATCAATCAGTGTCTGGTGGCAGGGAATCGTTCACGAGAGTTCATTTTTGTATCACGAGGGAATAGCAATTTCAAGTCTGCCAATGTTTTTGTTTCTTTCGAAGAGTGAAAAAGAGAGTATCATTCCATTGCTGCATGATTGGTAGTCCGCTGCCAACCAATGTTCTATCTCTCTCTCTCTCTCTCTCTTACTCCAAACATTGCATGTGATATGTATAATTTAGGCTAATATTACTTTTGAGAATAATAAAATTGAATTTGAATACTAAATTTAATTATCAGAGGAAGGAATGAATTAGTGCTCACAGTGATGTAGAGGTCAAAGCGGATGAGAGCGTAAGCCGTCCAACAAAGTCCATTGAAGAAAGACGCAAGCGACAAAGTTAAAGGCATGTACTCAACGCTCTTTGTCTGTATCACCAATTTCTGACACAGTAGAAAAATAATAATAATTAGTTAGTTCATTGATTGAACTCACCAAACACTACTCTCACTAACTTGTCATAAATATATATAATCGAGTAATTAACATATATGAATTCTCACATTATTATAATTTATAAATGATATTAATTACTCACCATGACAGAGAGGGGCGCAGCGTACATCATGGTGCCGAAGACGACGCAGAGGACGCCGACGACCATCGAGCGGCGCTCGTGGGTGCGCAGCGTGGTGAGCACCAGCAGAGCGACGGCGACGACGAAGGCTGCCTCGGCGGCCAGCATGGCGGCCACCCTCGCCCGCTGCTTTCCGCTCCGGGCGTAGACGAGGAAGAGGAGGACGTAGGCGAGCTCGATGGCCATGCCGGAGCCGTTGATGGTCAGCACCAGCGTGCTGTGGGGGTGCACCGCCGGCAGCCCGTACACCAACCACATCATGCAGTTCAGCAGCGTCGCCACGTACGGCACCGCCGAGAAATCCTCCACCGACCTCTTCTTGCATATTTTTACAAAAGTCGGCCTGTTTTAATTTAACCATTAAACTCCTCAGAAAACAAAAGGCTCAAATTATTTCCACAACACACAAACTAAATAATTAAAGATGCTAGCTAGCGTACAGTGGAGACAAGAACAAGGCCAGTGCAATCCCATTCCCTGAAACATTTAAACCCAGTTAAAAGAATGCATACACACATATACATATTCCGATCGAAAGCAGGAACATACCAAGAATTCCAACTGCTGTGCGAATCGCGTCGGTAGAAACCATGATTAACAGAGAGCTAAACTTGCAAGAGGATCGTAGGGGAGGAGGAAGAGGTCGAAGTGCAGCGATCAGAAATATAAGGACGGCGTCGGTTGGAGGAGAGTAGTAGCAGTTCTCGAGGGAAGGGAGAGGAGGATAGGGATGCAATAAATAGAGGGGCACTTCGTTCGAGGGTTTGGAGCTGAGACTCGGCTAACGCGGTGACTCGGCGAGGCGAGGCGACCGAGTCTCTCTCCTGTGTTTGAGGCGATGTTTGTGCATGGTTCCCGTGACGGATGCTTTCAAATCTGCTCGAAAACAGAAGATTTTCTCGTATCGTTAAAAATCATAGAAAGAGTCATAACGGAGGGGTTTTTTGTATTGCATTTTAATATCGATAAAAACCATTTGAAGGCCATTATTTAAAATTAATAAATATTAAAGAGCATTTTTAATTTGAGGAACATTTAATTTATGAAGTAGCAAACAAATCCGTAATAACTCCTCAAACTGCGTACAGGACTCAGCCACTGCCACGAGAACATAAACATAAAATATTTTTTTCTGAAAAAGCACAAAAAGAATCATAATTTACTTGTGTTTTTTTTTCTGACTAAAATATTTTTCTGAAAAAGCCCAGAAAGAATCATGATTTACTTATGTTTTTTCTGATAAAAACGTTTTTCTGAAAAAGCCCAGAAAGAATGATGATTTACTTATTTTTCCCCGAAAACAATGATAAGTGCCTCCGCGTTCCTCTTCCGTGGCGAGTAACACGAGGCTACAACATCGACGGGAACCACCGATCGTCGGCGGTCGTGATGTCGTCGGCCTCGCGGCACGATCGAGTGCCTCCCCTGCTCCGCCGTATCCTGCTTTCGTTGTTCCTGCTCCCTCCTATCCTCCTCCTCGCCGCCTTCCTCTTCTCTCCCGCAGCTCCTAATCCTTTCGAGTGAGTGCTCTAGATCTATGTCTCTTCCTCGCATGATCCGTCACATTTCATCATGTCCTGCTCCGCTCCCCAGTAGGTCCTTCGCGGCGGAGGAGTCCCACATCTGGTGCGCGCGAAGGGTCGTGGATTGGTATCCGTGCGATTGGTGGAAGAGCGCTCCTTCAGCTGGTCTGCACCCTTCCAATCTCGGTCCATCATTAGGGTTAGGATTATGATTCTCATTTCTGGGATGTCAGTGTATTTTTTTTTATCGTAACGGGCTTCAATTTCGCTTTTTGTTGGAAATGCTGCAGCGCTGCCTGCGAAGACCAACGGTTACATCCGGGTGGATTGCTATGGCGGCCTCAATCAGATGAGACGCGACGTGAGTGCGATGCGATGCATCTGTACTATGTTTTTTCTTTTATGTCCGCCGTGTTTCATTGATTTGCTTGCCTGGTTTATTCTCGGCGATGAAAAAGTCGTTGCTTTATGGCCAATTTTAGTTCTGCGATGGCATCGGCATGGCTCGAATCCTAAATGCTATACTGGTATTGCCAAAATTTGAGGTGGCTGCTTACTGGAATGAGTCGAGGTATGATTGTGGGAATGCTGGAAGAGTAATGTTGCTTGATCTATAGTGCATTATTGCTGATTAAAATTTTGATCTCAATCAGTCGCTTCGCCGATGTGTTTGATGTAGACTACTTTATACAACAAACTCAAGGTTTTGTCGAAGTTGTGAAAGAATTGCCAGAAGAATTTGCTTCAAGAGAACCTTTCAGAGTGGATTGCCGCAGCGCAAAGGGCAGTTTGATTATGTTGAGGCAGTGCTCCCTGCATTGCTGGAACATCGTTATATATCCTTGACACCAGCTATGAGCCAGAGAAGAGATAGGTATTGTTCAAAAACCATCTTGTATATACAAACTTTTTAGGATCAATGAAGTTAAGCTCATTTCGTGCTGCAATTCTCATGCTAATTGATACTAAAGTCTCTGTAGATGAAGTGTTTTCAAGGGTTGCTATGAGACTAGAAGCCTATGTCCTTAATTATCAAATCATGTAGTTATCAATATGCATGAAGATGATAAGGGAATAGTGAGAATTGTATAATGTTATCTTCCATTAAAGGGAAACTCAAACTGTTCTTCTGTATATGAGAAATTAATTACTGCTATTATTTTGTTAAATCCGGGTTAGAGAATCTTCTTGTGCTCTGATACCAGTTTTTGTTTTCATTTGTTACTCCAGTATGTTTGTTTCCATTCGTTCAATGATACCCAGTTATGCATTAAAATGGTTGTTTCCAGCATGTTTATATCTGCTGCAAGCTCATCATCTACATTGTTCAGATGAACAACTTGAAATTTCCCAATTTCTTTCAAGTGTCTATATCTGGTTATGATAACTCTTTTTCTTTTGTATTGGCTGTATGCTTAGGTTTTATAGTCCCTACCACATGCAAAATTGTGTACTTGTTTTGTTTTTAGATTAATGGTAAATGAACGGAAAGCTCAATACTGTGAAAAGAGAATTTATGATCACAAGCAATCTCTGCAAAATAATTGAACTTTTATTTTAATTAACTGTTGGTTATGGCAACAATCTAGGGATTAGCTGTTACCCTTGCATGATCTTGTTAAGGTTCAACTAGTTTTTAAATGACTTATTTATCTTGCTACAGCATTGTGCAAGCAGCCCTTATATGACACTTTGTAATAATAATTCATATCATCAGTTAACAAATATTTCTCGAATGACATACCTACAAAAATATAAAATAAATTGTATTTTATTTCAGATTTTCTTGGATCTTTTAGAACTTAAATCATGGCAAATATTCTCTGATACCTGTTGAAATGAAATTACCATTCAAAAAATAGTAATAACTCTAATGTTTTTTTCTTTGTATTAGGTATTCATTATATGCTAAGGCTGCCCTTTGTCAAGGGTGTGTCTCAGTAAGCACTTGGACGCTAAAGGTTCTGAGCTTTTCTAATTGATACCTCAGCCTTTCCTTGCTCTACATCAAAGATTTGAACCCGACATGATGGCCTACAGTCAATGTGAATACTCTGAACTCTACTCCACATCCATGAATTCTATTGAATCTGCGCGTTGGGATAGAAAACCGTGGACACCGGTGATGCTGCACTTGCTTGGAGGAATCGCGGGAAATGCCCTCTGACTCCACAAGAAACAGCATTTATCCTCCAATCTCTCAAAATCCCTGCCAATACTGCAATCTATTTGGCTGCTGGTGATGGACATGCATGGCAACACTACAGCAGCATTGGATTACTATGTTTCAATCAACAGCGATGCATATATAGCGACCTATTTTGGAAACATGGACAAGACGGTATCGGCAATGAGAGCAGTTAATGGGCATCACAAAACTTTGGTTTGAGCAGGAGGGATTTCGCAAACTTCACTGCTAGGGGGCTGAAAGGGGTGGAGCTGGCTGATTCTTTATGGACGTCTCACAGAGAAGATTTTGTCATGGGAAGGGGAACTGCTTTACCAGATTGTTTTTGTGATTCTATCTCATTAAAAATGAAAAATTGATCGTGGATGAAAGGATTTTTGACATGTAACTCCGACTGTTCTTTAGAAGACTAGTAACTAAACATTAGCTAATGCTGAGTATTTACCTTTGTTTACTAAATTTTTGTTTATGATCACTGTGAGTTATCTCTACAAAAAGTCTATATTTAATAAGAGACATAATTGATGTCACTACAGTGGAAACATACAGTGGTTTATACAGTGGAAACATACATTCATGAAATCACAGATACACGGGTTTATATCTCGATCACTAAGAAAATATTTTCCAATGCAATGCAATGCAAAGAAGTCTGAGAGTGAACGGCACCCGATCAACAACAGTAGTGGCGAGAACCCTCTAGATCAAGTGATAAATTTGTAGTGCGAAAAAATAACTCAATGCCCATTTTAAATGGGAAAAATGTGAATGCATCTTTAAAAGACCAGTAAAACCTTCATCTACCACTTATTCTCAGGTGTTCATCACCTGCCATGATAAGCCAAGCCTCGAATCCAGTGGACAAGAAACATCTGTGGGTGCTTGAGTTTGGTTATAACAGCCGTCTAATAAATTTTTGAGCCCTGTATTTTGGGTTAGAGTCATGTCTCATTTTAAAATCAGAATTCAACATTAGTCTTCATCCTCAGAATCTGCAATAGAATTAGATAGATATCGTTATTTACTCAGGAACGGAACTAGAGCACAATGAATTCAAGACCCACAAGTGTAAGATCTTACAAACATACTGGCATACAATGTTACATAAAAATATAAAATAAAAGCTTGTATAATGTATCTCTAGTCCTATGCCAATATTTTATATAGAATTAGATATTTAGACAAAAAAAAATTATAATTTTTTATGTTAAATTTATAAATGCATATAATTATTCTTTAGATGTTTAATGTAATAAGTATTTTTCTTGCCTAAATTCTGGATGGTAATAGAACCAACTTTCTATGTTAGAGTTTTATAAAAGAGATAATCCCCGCCTAAGGGGAGTTCTCCCTCTTATCACTCCCTAAATCCTCTCTCTTTCTCTCTAAATTCTACACAATATGCAACAATTTCAAATTCTGTAAAAGACATACATACCAGAACGAATGTCCTCCCCAACTTTTCCTCTATTCCTAAGCTGTTTTAATATCATCGCAAATATGAGTTTCCACCAGTAGATGTGAAAGATGAGCAGGGTAAGAAGCATCATGTTGAATATGTAATATAGCATGGTTGGGAAATTATCCATCCATGACAAGGCTTCGATGCTATCATAGCTGAAAATGCAACCACTATGAAATTAGCACAAAGACAAGTGGATCTATTAGTTGTTCAAAATTTGATGGTGAAACAGACCTGGAGGATTTGATGATCCAAAAGGGAAAGTATATCAATCGCAGTATTAACCATGAAAATGCAAAAAGCCCAAAGCACAAGCTAGCTGTCAACTCCCTTTCTGAATATTTGAACAATTTAGCTGCTTCTAGAAAAACATCACTAGCATCATGAAGGGCAAGAATTATAGTTCCGATACGAAAAAACCTGCATGATCAAATTGTTAAGATATAGAATCGTCAATCCTTGCACATAAAATAAATAAATACAATAGTTAGTGGAACAAGTGTGCTCGTGTGTGGTCTACTGAATATCATTCGGCTAAGAGGGGCAGGGTGAATGGACTGTGCCTTGAAATCAACACAAAAAACAAACAAACATAACCATTAGTAGAACAAGAGAACAAGTGTACTCATGCATGATCGGTTATGACAAATATATGTACACGATGGAAATAAAGATAATTACCTAACACAATGCATGTAACATGGTTCAGAAATCTTGCTCCTATTTCATGGGGAATGATGTAACATGGTGCATGACTACAAAAGATTCAACTAATGCACCCCTTCACAAGAGAAAATAGGATAAACCTCTTCAAACCATAATAATTCCTTAATCCAACTAATAAATTTACACAAGCTTTGCAAGTTAACCTTGTACAAGGATTTTTGTCAACAATAAGAACCTCACATCTCCCTACAGATGACAGTGAAAGCTAAGAGAATGAGTAGATTATATTTTAACCTTTTCCAAGCAGGTGGAAACTTTTGAGCACCTTGGGAATAGGAACCTTAGATGTAGTGTTGGCCTTTGTCCCCAAAACCTCTTCAGAATCTTACAAATAAAGGCAACAATAACTTAATCTTTGGATGCCCTCAGTTGATTGATGTACCAAATATAATTGTTAAATGTCAAACCTTTTGATCAATCGATTGAACACCAAATGGAAACATTATGTTCGCCCATTAGTTGCATCCACTCAACTAACATGCATTTAGTCAACCGATATTTGGGTGGTCCCACCTTTACTTGTCTTACAACTATTGGACGGCCACGGAAAGGCCTTAGACTGAGCCGGTTGACAAACTGTGATGTAGAAGACCATCCCATAGTCGAAGGCTTCACATCCATCAAGCCCTAGATAGCTTGCCACTACCTGAGCAATCACAACTTCATACAAGATGTTATATAACCAAAGACAAAAACCAAAAGATTGCATTCACTCCACAATCTCTCATGACTCTCATGCCTGAATCAAGTCCTCTTCCAACTCCTCAATTCCATCGATCTCCTCACTAACTCCAGTCCAGCAATTTGATCCAAAGAAACACCTTGATCTGGTCCTCCAACTCTCGAGTTCACCAAGCTCCTCCCTGAGTCGGTGTGGCAACTTACTTCAAGCCACACATGACATATGCAACCCCCATACACTACCTACTGCCTAAAAGGGAACAGATCCAATATGCTGTTAGTCACCTTCCAAATCTACTCAAACGGCAGCACAGTCTGCTTTCTAAACCTTGCCTACAGATCAAACTTATGAAAAAAAACTCAGACTCAGACATGTATCTTTGCATGTGGGGTCATGCTTTTCAAGTGGTGGGGGTGATCCTTGCTCATTTCTATTATCTTTTCTTCTCATGAAATTTATGAGTCAATATAAGACTATCAAGGATTGACTCCCTTAATCTTTTTATACCAGGAATTAAAGATATTCAAGTATAAACACACTCAGAATAACAAATTCATATCAAAACAACAAATTGAATATTACAGAGAATTTAAACAGCCTTGAACATCAAAGGAACAACAAAGGTGATTTTAAATGACACCTGGTAATATAGGAAAACCCGATCAAAATTGAAGTAACTATGTGATGAGACATCATTATTGAGAAATCTTTTCTGCGAGTTTCCCATGCAACAAGAGCAACAATGCTGTAAAGGTAAAATCCACATTGACACATGTAGAATAGCATCACAGAAGACCTAACAAAAGGGAGAAAGTCAGAAAAACAGAAGATTATGAAAATGACAAATTTATTCAGACTAGCTTATATTCTCAAGTACAAGTAAAATTACAGACACTACATCAGCATGCTCCATTGCTCCTTAAGAAGACAACACTTGCTACAAATAATAGAGCACAGACCAAGCATCTCTATTACTAAAGGTTTTCTTACTTGTTATAGATATTGACACAGGAAATGCTGCTGATTAAACATTTGAACTAGCTGACTGAATAACAAGTTCAGGTGAATAGAAGCAAAGTGATGCATCCCTTAAAGAAATGTACTGGTGATGGGTGTGAAGTTTTTGAATAACCCACAATTGAAAATTTGCTTTCAAGTGGATATGATAATATCTAATGCACACATTGAAGAGTAATAATGTAAGACAAGTTGAAACAGACAAAGAAACATGCTCTTTTTTTCATTTTCCATTCCATCATTACATATATAAAGGCGACTGGGTTCAGTTGCTTTCGGAGACCACTTGAAACATTGAACAGTACCAGTGTGAGACCAGTTGAAATAGAGGAAATCTTCCTTTTTCCCAATATCAATTTCATGGTTCGATCATTATGTCACTGAGATACAGAAAAGTGGATTATTTTTTTAGGAGAGAATACAGGAAACCTTCCTTTTCCAATTTCATGGTTAGATCATTATGTCGCTGAGATACTGACAAGTGGGTTAAGTTTTTTGGGAGAGAACACAGATATATTCAATTTCATGCATGAAAAAGGATGAAGCAAAATGAAATCTGTGGGTTATCTGCATCTTTCCTAGATGTTGGAGGAACCCAATACTGAGATGTTATAGTTGCGGCAGGCATTTTAATTTTTAAAGGTCGATGGTGTTAGTTCTAACAACTTCAGAGATGCACGTTTGCACTATTGCATCTTGCAAATTGCTAAAAATTAAAACCTTGTTGGCAACTAAGTCCTACAAGATTGATAATTTCATAATTCAGCTGGGATCTAATTATTCTGTTCGTTAGTAGTTGGTGATAGTGTCTAGACTAGTACTTTGTCAACTAGCTAGAGATGAACTGCTATCTCAAGACTTGCATATCTAAAGGAACTTTCACTGAGAAAGAAAAACTTTAGTCAGGATGCAGCAAAAAGTTGCTTGCCATTGTAAAGAGGTGTTTCTTCTCATTGTCATTAATAACATAAAATTAAAAATCAGCGTATTTTAATGAAGCAAAGGAAAGTCAGTCTCTTTTGACTCACTTCAGCTCTTGGTTTGGCCACCCTTTGAAGTATTGCTTGGTATCCAGTGACCAAGGTTCCTGCTGGATGATTGAAAGAACCCATATTTCAACAGTGGCATAGTATGTAAGCTTCCACATTGACTCGGTGCACTTTACAATTTTTGACCATTTAGCCACATCATTCATCATAAGATGAGTTTTGTAACCCAACAATCTCATGGCGCAAAGCTGAAAAACAAAATATGTCAATCTTTAGCAAGGCTGTAACTCACGCTATGCATAAAAACTTGTTATTTTTAGAAATGCAAGAAAAAACGTGATGAGTGGTAACTAATGATTAGCCAAACTATTGTTTACCTATGGCAGAGAACATATATCTTGGTCTACCAAGCACAGTAATTGTCCAATTAAGTACCTCAAATCTATTTAAAACTAAAAATTGTAGAAAAAATCTTAATAAACTACAAATTCATCACATAATCATTCAAGACCATGGCATCACAGAACCACTACATATCTAGACCAAGATCATCTCTGAAAATAGAAATGGTAGCCTTTCCTAGAATTGAATGTTTGCAATAAAGGAACAGGATGGCATCAAAACAATAGAACCTGTAGAATGTAGAGCTGAATAAGGAACTACTCAATAGAAATAAGAAAGAAGATGATAGATTCCCATGTCAATTGATGAAGCTTCCCATGAGAAAGAAGTTTTGTATACAAATTTGATGTAATACCATCCCTTTAATGGGTCAATGGATGTGGAAACTAAGGAGACGACAAAAGACAAACAAATGCATCTATTCAATCTATCTCCTTCCTACTATAAGGACTAATCACAAAATAAAGCAAAATAATAAATACAAAAAAGATACAAAGATTTCCATGAAAAACTGAAAGACAGAAACAGCATATGGGGATGAAAGATGTGAATAAACTATGACAAAGAAATACAAAGTGCACTGAAAAACCTGAACAATATCACAGTACTAGGCATTGCTCTATCTGAGCCTCCGTTGCTTCTTTGTACAATCTTCTTAAGCAATTACATGCATATATCCAATAGAAACTGTTAAAGTGTCATACATCTTTTCACATGCATTACTGTACTTCTTTAGAGTCAAACCATTACAAACACATAATTAGAATAAGTATTTTCACTATAGACATCAGAACCCAAATGAGCCCATGGGTGTAAGTATAGGTCGATAGGATGTGAACTTGACTTCAATAAGAATATATCATTGCATACCTGGAATGTGACTCAGTGCATCATGAGCCACTAATACAAACCAATTTGTTCTCTGTCTTGAATAGATCATAATCTACAGCTGACCCTATCAACCACTCTACTGGCGTTATCCAAAATTTGGCAACCTGACCTGACCTTTGACTCTGCCAACCTGACCATTGGTTCAACTGACATGACTTACTATTCTACCAAGCCGACCTCATATGATTTACAACTTTGCTGATCTAAACATTCCAACAAGGTAGTTTGTAAATAAAATGTACTCAGCTAGTCCAATGTCTAGTTCAATCATCTAATCAGTTAAACAGTTCAAACTTCCCCAGCAACATCCATCGGTAAAAGAAATACCGAGACGCTTTTCTAGTGATCATCTTCGGGTTGTCCTCCATGTAGGAGGGATGTTTCAACGAGAACTTTTTAACACAGATGAGTCCGAAAAACACTTTGTTTACAGACAAAAGAGCTTCAGGCATCTAAAACGATCATTCTTTATATACACAAGGACTTGGCTTCCGATCAGTATTTCTCGTATCCAAACCAGCATGATGGTAAAATGCGGCAAAGACAATTACCCACAGACGGATCTCACTTTTCCAGCTATACAACGAACGCTATCTATTCTTGGAGCAGATACCAAACCAAGAAACAAGAAAGATCAGAACCTTATAAACGAAGCGGTCGAGCAAGAAACGGGCGAAGAAGGACGCCAAGGAGAAATAGAACACGAGAATGAGATTTCCCGGCTGCGGACCGCCCTCGCTGGCGCCCCAGATCAGCCCCATTCAGACCGAATGAGCCCACCAACGGCTTCACTTGCGAAAAGTAATGCGCGACAAATCCGGTGAAGCAGAGGAGCTACGAGCTCCTGAGGGATTCCTTAGTCGCTGCCGCCGTCGGCGCCGGAGACGGGAGGCGGAGATCGGTAGCAGAGCGATTTGGCAGGGAGGAGAACGAGTGATCCGAGAACTCAAAAACGTCGCGAGTACTGCCCTATTTATTATTATTAATCACAGAAATTTCATACCGCCCCAGCATTTATCCTATTTTTCAAAAGGAACCCTAGAGTTGCTCTCCTATCTAATTGCTATCCACTCCACGGCTTCAGCTTCACCGTTCACTCGTGGCCTCCCGATGGCGTTGCTCTCCTTCGGAATGGCGATGGGAGCCGCTCCCATGGCCGTGGCCACCCCCCGCCTCTCCTTCTCCCGAACCGAGAGCCTCTCCAATTTCTCGTCCGCCCTCTCCGTCTCTCCTCGCCGGGACTCGACCGCCCTTCCAGCTCCCCTCCACAGTTAAGATCCGCCGCCTGCTTACCTTTCTATTTGTTTGATTGCGTTATCCATTGAAGCGATCTCTTCGTCTTGATTAGTATACTGCGGCAGAGGTGACAAGAAGACTGCGAGGGGGAAGCGGTTCAAGCACTCCTTCGGAAACGTAAGCAAGCTCTCGACTTCTTTTCTCCCTTGTCTTCCTTTCTTTTACGCCGCGAGTATTCATCTCTTGGCTCTGTGTTGATCAGGCCCGTCCTCGTAACAAGAGCAAGGGCAGAGGTCCCCCGCGGACTCCAGTGCCGCCCTCGCCTCCCAAGAAGGACAAATTCGACGACGGGGAGGTCGTCAGAATTGAAATCGATGAGTCCCTCTTCTCCTAAGAAATAGTCTTTCGCTGTGAAACCATATTACCGTGCTTGCTTAGGTGAAAAACACTGATTGCTTATTGAAAGATGAGATTTTTATGTGTGCAACGATTTGACACCTCCATCTTTGATTACAATTGCTGCTGAAAAAAGCATGTTATGAAAGTTCCCACTGTATATTCATTAACAAATAAACATGAAGCCTTTTGCCACCAATCACCAGTAATCTCTACAAGAACATTCCCCATCTCTGAAGTGATGAAATCTACTAACATCCCTCACCACAATCTCTCGCTCGGCGATCTTGGATATGAACTTGATAGCTACATGGCAATCGTTACAGACGCGTAGATTCTTCATTATTCGGATTGGAACCCCTGAAGGCAAGCTGAGGATTGCGAATGCGATGGCCAACTTCTCGCTGTGGTGAGCCAAAGTGGTCTCTTTTTCCTCTTCCTCCATGTCATGGAAGACTGTACTGGTGTCTGGCAAGTACCCTAACTCCCTCTTTCTAGCAACCAATTCTTTTAGCAGCATGTCGATCTCCCTTTGCCTCGGATTCGATCCACCTCCAGTCGTGAATTGATAAACCTGGCCTTTAAACTCTAGCCAACTAATTCCAGGCTCCTTCCTCACTCCCTTATCCTTCATAGTTCTCCTTAAGTCAGACACATCACTCCATCTAGAACTCGTAGCTCGTATATTCGATAAAAGGACGTAGGATGCAGAGTCCTGCGGATCCAACCTCAAAACCTGCTCAGCCACCCTCTCCGCCATCTCTCCATTCCTGTGAGTTTTGCAGGCAGACAACAGGGTCTTCCAAATGACACCATCAGCTGGCATCGGCATTGATCTGATCAGAGCTTCAGCCTCGTCGAGACACCCAGACCGACCGAGAAGATCAACCATGCAAGTGTAGTGCTTCAGGTTAGGCGTGAGTCCATATTTCTGAACCATGAGCTCAAAATACTCCCTGCCCTTGTCCTTCAACCCACTATGACTGCAAGCGTACAACAAGCTTAGGAATGTGACTTCACTCGGATCGGTCCCCTCTCTGATCATCTCATCGAACAGCTTCATAGCCTCCTCTCCGTGTCCATGAAAACCGTAGGCCGCAATCATAGAGCTCCAGAGCACAAGGTCTGATGCATCAGATTCAGAAAATATCTTGCTTGAATCCTCCAAACAACCGCACTTGGAATACATGCTTATCAGTGAACTCCTCACCGGGCCGACGGAACCAACTCCGACATGGATGACTTGCGCATGCACTTGTTGCCCCTGTGCTAGGGCAGCTAAGTCAGAGCATGCACTGATGATGCTAACAAAGGTGACATGATCCGGCGACAATCCGACAGCCTTCATGAGGATGAAATGGTGGAGGGCGCCTTCAGGGTCCCCATTTTGTGCTCTTCCTGCAATCACAGTATTGCAAGAGACCACATTGAGGAAAGGCAATCCTTTCAGAACTCTTTCTCCTTCTTCAAGATGACCACTTCTCATGTACATGTGAGCTAGAGAGCTCCCAACACACATGTCCTGCTCGAACCCATTGATAATCACAAGGGCATGGATTTGGCGACCAGAACCTGCATCCTTCAATCCGGCGCAGCATCGCAAGGTGCTCCCCAAACCAAACTCGTCAGGACGCAGGCCCTCCCTCCTCGATCTCAGGAAGCATTCGAGTCCCTCCTCGTCGAGTTCGAAGTGAGCCAGCCCGGCAATCATGGCGTTCCAGGTGGCGAGGTTCCTCTCCGCAATTTCATCAAACAGCTTGCGCGCAGCGCTGATGTCCCCGTTGTGGATGAGGCCGCCGATGAGGATGTTGAAGGACATGACGTTTCGGCTCGCCATTGCGTCAAACACGGCGCGGGCGGCGGGGACCCGGCCGAGCTTGAGGTACATGTGGAGAAGGTGGTTGGCAGTGAAGCGGTGGAAGGAGGCAGCGCCGGCGATGGCGATGATGGCGTGGAGCTGACGGCCAAGGCGGAGGGAGCGCGGCGAAGGGAGGAGGCAGCAGGCGTTCAGGAGGTGGGAGAAGAGGTTGGGGTCGGACCATAGCTGGGGGAGGAAGCCTTGCAGTGCTTCTCGGAGACGGCCTCTGGAGCACAGATAGGCGAACTCCTGCTTGGATCTGGCCGGCGGGGAGCTCCTGCCGATAGCGGGGACGACGACCGCGGCAGTGTTGGTTGAGCGCGAGAGGCGGCGTTTGAAGCAGAGGAAGGGTTTAGCCATACGTTCCAGGCTCCATTGCTGCGTCATAGTAGTGTGCCAGGGATATTCTCGGGTCGGATTCTACCAACACAATGTCGGATCCGAATCCGATAGTCGACTAATACAATCGGATTCTGAGTTTGCTCAATTCTGCTGAATTTCGCCACCGCCACCGCCGCTGCCGCGCTCGCTGACGAACCAATTCGGCGCGTACGATTGAGGCGGCGGCGCCTCCTTCCGCGGAAACACATCCATCCAAATCAATCAAATTGTTAATAAACAAGTTCTAAAGATCAAATTCTTAATTGTTTTAGATAGACATCCAGAGTTCATCACACAGATACAGACTACACAGGTACAACTACATAAAGCATTTTGCAATGGCTAATTTCACAACGAGCGCTGATGCTAAACTGTTGCTATGGCTGTGTGCTACTATAAGATGAACCTTAATCAGATCTTCGATCACTCGGTGAGTAGCTACGGGAATAGCTCCTTCGAGATCGTCGATACTTTGGCGAGTAACTGCGAGAGTAGCTTCTTTGATATCCTCGGGGCCTTGGCGAGTAGCTTCGAGAATAGCCTCTCTGGTAGATCCTCCTAGGAGAAACGCTCCGTGAGGGATATCTCCTGCCATATCGTGCTTCCAGAGAAATACTTCGAGACCGTGACCGAGAGATGGAACGTGCATAACGCCTACGATAGTCAGGAGAAACAGATCTCTCTGGAGAGTAGTCCCTAGAGTCACTAGAGTATGATCGTCTTCTCCTTGTGTAGCTAGGAGATCGGCTGTATCGATCATAGGGAGACCTCGACCTTGATCTATACCTCTGGTAGTAAGGAGAATAAGCCCGTCGCCTGTAGTAAGGCGAGCAGGACCAGTCGGAGGAATAACTTGCAGAATGATGGCGTCCTAGAGATGAAAAATCAATTAGGGCAAGAGATTAGCAGCAACTACGAGTTATGTGAGGAGCTCACCTCTAGTGTGCGCGCCCAGATATCTGCCAGGAGTCGGAGTCCTCCCACGCCGTCTTTTTGCCTATTGAAACACAGAATTTTTCAATCAAATCGGCAAAATCTAGAATTGGCACACAAACAAATAACTAGTAGGGAGTGCAGCAAACAAGCAAAACAAAAGATCATACAAAGCAGTTGCTTGAAGCTTGCTGAAGAGTTGCTATACACAGCTAACCTGCTAACCAAAAACATTGAAGCGAAACATCTCCCAAATGCTTAAAAGGTGGTAGGCAAATATATAGACATGAATTCAAAAGATGGACACAAAACTGCTCAACTATCTCAGATAGCCCATCGTGCAGAAAAGAAGACAAAAATCTTTACCTTTTCAACAGTAATAACTCGACCCTCCAGAACTGACCGATCGAGGTACTTAATGCAACAATCAGCTTCCTTGACACTGGACATTGTTACAAACCCAAACCCCCGAGATTCCTTTGTCCAAGGATCGACCACTAGATGAACATCAACAACCTATGCAAAAACAAACCAAAGGTGAAGAGAAGTAACTAGCAGCTCATTGCCCATTTCATATTATGAAAACAACCAACATGCAAGAGTGCATGAATACCTTTCCTTCAGTCTCAAAATGCTTCTCAAGTTCCCGCTCTGTAACTCTTGAGGATAAACCAGTAACGTACAGATTGTTTCCAGGGTTTTCAGCATCAACTGAATCTCTGCTTCTGCTAGGAAAAAAAAATTATAATTAAAGATGGATCAGAAGCAACAAAGTCCACATATATGCATCACCCGATTGGAATGGGGAAAAAAGTAAGTACCTTGTTCGACTCCTTGACCTCGATAAAGACCTCGAGACAGATCTACTACGCAGATAAGGTGAAGGTGACACATAACGAGAGTAACGCGCATACCTGAACAACCAAATGTATTTAGTAATAGGAAAGAACCTTAAACATAACAGGGAAGACGTTTCTTTAATCAATGTCAATGTGAAACAGTATCACTGACCTTGTCTTTCCTGAGTGTGACATCTGCAAGGAAAAGAGAAATCATTAGTCTTCTAGTGTTGCGAATTGTACAGGTAAGTAAATTTTAAGGCCTCATGAAACTTATGATTCTATTACCAAATGTGCATGCATAAACTCTAATGAATCTATACGATGCAAACGAAGTAAACAAGTTCAGCATGTATGTCAAGTGCATTATCTTAACGATTTCACAAAATACATCGTATGCCTAAACACTATGTATTAACTTTGTTGTCTTGTCTTAATAGTGTTTCCAAAATTGTAGCAGAAACAGATCTTCATGACTAAAACATCTAGCTTTCTAAAACATTGTGATAGTTAAGTTTAACCTAGTCATCATTCACCTCACCAATCGTAAGTTTTACAAAATAAATAATATTATTAATAATAAAACACTTGTGTCTTCTATTTTTTATGGGGTGGATCCAATTTGATGTAAGTAATCACTTAATTGTATTTACAAATTCTACTCTTGGATGATTTCTTAATAAGTAGAACATTCAATATTTCCTTATAATCCAGAAATGGCCGACATTATCACTATTCCAAGGAACTTCAATTCTTCCTTCGACATGAAAATAGAATAAAATTTATAGAAAAATGATTAATCATTTTAATACGCATAAGATCCTACACATACTGTTCTGTGTAATTTCCTCTGTCAAAAAAGAATTATGGCCTACAACTTAAATATAACACGTAGGTAAATCTAACGTCTCATAACCGGACAAAAGTTTGAACGTAAAGTTTATTAGATATTAATCGTGAACCCTAGATATGCATCAGGAAAAAAGATAGATGTCATCGGTTGCAGCTTAGAAGTTTTGCTAGATACAAACAACAAGAACATGAGCTGTGATCTACCTACGATCCAGTTTTTATTTTTTTAAAAAAAAATCAGCATACAACTTCGATCTATCACAAACCAATTTCTGAGGCGATAACTCACAAAAAAAGGCAACAGACCATACAGTAACAATCAGGAAAAGGGAGATCAGCACGCACCTTGATTGATCTTTGCAGATGCTCTCTCTCTCTCGCTGGATTCCGTCCGTGCGGTTACGAAGCGAGACAGATAAAGATGCAGGCGAAGCTTCTGGAGATGCGGACGCCAGTCGTACTTTAAATCAAGTTAATCCACGTACACTACCGACCTACAGGATGCCACGTTTCCGGTCGGAAACAAGCCATGTTTAATGGACTCGCATGATCTAATTGGGCCGAACCGAGCCGGGCTTTTTTTTTGTTAAACTGGGAAAGCCTTCATTGCTGTAAATTTTCTATAGATTTTCCGTAAACGGAATTTAAATTAAATAACCATGGCTTCCAAATAGAAAGACCTTCAATTCAAATCAAGAGTCGCGCAAAAGGAGCTTAATATTTTGCTGCATGTTATAAAATTGGTAGACATGATGAATATAAAACCTCAGATACACAATAATTCCAGAAGAGCATTTGTAGATGAATAAAAGGGTTCATTCGTTTCATGAAATATTACATTGGGTATTCTATTATCGTTGAGTATGATGGAAAATCAATCGGGATCCCACATGAAAAAAAGGACCTAACAAGGATCTAGGAAGATTTTGGCAGTTGATGTTGTAGATAAGAGTTCAGGAATAGGAACGGAAATGATCGGGAAAAAATTGAACTCTTCATTTTTAAACCTTCAAAAGCTGCAACTCGCTTTAAAATTTGTCAAGCATCATCAAAAACCCAAGGAATAGATCATTATACAGTGATTAGTGTTATAATTTTCAGAGAGAAGGTTTATTCATTTCTTGCAAATCTATGAACTTTTTGGAAAATATGTTCTGAGAAATAATAATAATTTCCAAAAAACAGGTCCGAAAAAAATAATTTACATAGAAAATTCACGGGCCTAATTTTTTTCTAATCTCTGGTGAGAATAGTCATCAACAGGCAAAAGGCCCACTCACTGTTCCTTTAGCTGGTGATTTTGCTTAGCATCCCGTATATGAAACATTAGCTGCATTTTCAGTACTAGTTAGAAAGGTTAGTGATGCCCAGTAGAATGGAAAAAAAAAAAAAATTGGATCTTTACGAAATGGTTACGAAACCTTGGTTCCCACATAAAATGTTGCGAATGTACCCATCAAGAGTGGTAAGCCTGAGGAATGCATGATACAATGTAACGATAACCATTCCACCTTAAGTGACCATAGATAGAAAGAAATAGAAATCCAAGAGTACCATCGCTATGAAGCAACCGAGAAACCAACCAACTGATCCCAGATGGTCCTATAACAAAACCAGCAAGATTTGCCACCTGCACAAGTCAAAGAAACAATACCCAGCACTTACATTATGGAACAAAGTTCATCAAGACAATGGAATAGATGCACTCCAAACAATAAGGAAAACAACGAAGGGAATTCTGAGAGGAACATAATCGGAAGATAAGGTAACACCATAAAAAGGAGTTTAAAAAGTATTAGTTTTAGAAAAAGAAAGGCACAAACAAAAAGATCTATTATCGAGATGTATCCCAGTTCTCAAGTGACCCTGCTAACTTCACAAATGTAAGTTTCATAGAGTTTCCATGCTACTTGAACTTTGACAAAGATAACAATATAGTCAACGTTTACAACAACAATTAAATCTTATCACCTTATCCTACTAGATGGGGTCGGCTATATGAATCTTTCTATATCATTGGAATGTATTCTCTACCATATCATCATTTATATTTAACTAAATTTTAACTTGTTTTATTGTTGCTAACCAAGTATTTTTTTATCTTAATCTTTCTCGTTTGATGTGCACATTTGTCAGTTTCACATTACCTATCTAGAACATCTATTCTTCATCTACGTACATGTTCGTACAATCTTCAACATGTCTCCCTGAGTTTTCCCTTAATAGGTGCAACTCCAATTTTCTCTCAAATGTTTTACCACTTAGTGTTCCTAAATTCTATGTTTCAAATTTTAGATAATTAGATTTTCTATAATATTTATTCTTACTCAACCTATGATGTGAGAACTCTTGCATATTTAACACTACACCCGAGTTCTTATGAAGAGGTAGCAGTCCTTGCTAAGATATTACAAATGGACCCTATACATTCTTTGCGAGGAACATCCTAGCATCAACACAATAGTTTGATAGATTCATTCATTAAATATTTGCTTGTAAATCTATATTGGTTGGCAACCTAACAAGCAACTCTTATCCTTTTTCAACCAGACTTGAGACTGGCTTTGGTGGGGTTTACTAAAAGATTAATATGAACATCCATGACTGAAGACTAAATGATTGCAGAAAAAAAGTCACATTAAAAAAAGGAGCATTTAAGTGATTCACTTAGAAAAGCGTGGAAAACCATCATGAAAATTGAATAGTTCCGCTGCTGTTAAAGCTTCTTAGAAAGCAAGGACCACAATCTGAACACTTAGTAAGCAACTTTCAAATAGCCACATATCAAACTCAAAATTCACAAGATTTAACTAGTTGCCCTTAAATGAGTTATGCTGTTACAAGAATAGCATCAAAACAGAACCTGCACTATGGAACCTTCTGGTGTTGAGCTAGAGTGTCAAGCTTCACCTCAATGGAAATCATAATAAAGCTAGTTATCTAAGAAAAAGGATAAAATATACCATTAGGCATGAAATTGTGACAGCTCCTCCAATAGCCTTTAATTCTCGTATAATGCACACCCCAAGAACACTTTGTACCTGAATAGTGTGATGATTAAGTATTTCAAAAATGTGTTAACCAATTCCAACTTGGGGACAAGAGCTACTACAAGCACTATTTCTTGTACACTTAGCAACCAACAGTCATTACAATCATATAAGATGTTGCTACTATTTGGTGATATTATGCCTGAGCATATGTATGGCATACTATTTCATAGTGATAGTTCAAATAGCTTATAAGCATGACAGTTTAACTTTTCAAAAGAAACCAAGATGGAGGCGGCAATTTTTACATGGACATTGGAGATGTAAGATTTGATCACTATTTCAGGAACGAAAAATACACATGTCAACCATGCCCATGAGAGAAGCTTCCTATCAGAGACAACAAGAACATTAGGCTTTGTCTAAAGTAAAAGCTCACAAAATCAATTGAATTGATTTCTAAAGTTAGATATAAGAGAACATTACCATTCTAGATCATGCCATAATGCTACAAATGTGAAAATAACCCACACATTGAGTAGCTTTCTATGAGAACCACCCAGAGGAATATACATGTATCTGCCAACCATGTTTACATAGCTGCATGATATGTTTTCCCCAAATTATCTGAAAAAAAAATTGAAAACGAGAAAATGTATGCAAACCTGACGATCCATTTGTTGAAAGATGAGTGCCAGCTTTTCCAAAAGGTTTCCAAGTCATAACAATTGTTGAGACACCTAGGCATATTCTCAGGAGTCTCAATGCCTGCCATCTATAAATGAGAATTTATATTGGAACTTTGAAGAATGCAATCTCAAATTCACGAGTCCAACAACTAGATTCTAGAAACAGTGATATAACAATAGAAACACTGCATTTACATGGGAGAATTGTCTACAGCTACAGAACAGTGTGTTTATATATCAGAGAGAATATTTGGATGTCAGCACTATGGGTCAATGTTGCAGATTGAAAGCTCATTGCCTATATTACAAACTACAAATGCAATCCCTCTGCTAGGTAACTATGGAAAACAACAATTTTAGCAGATACAGCAGCAGATATGTTGTTCATCAAGGATTTACATATGCAAACTTAGGAAGTGGATACAAAGTATTTTGATGTTTCAATGTTACTTTCATCCAATTACTTAGCACTAGCACAGTTAGCATTTCAGGTAAAAAGAAGGGTCCCCCGAAAGCTTTTAGAATCCAAAAATTAAGATAGCTTAAGAATACCAAAAAATCTACTGTCTAGGTCATTTCTTTAAAAGAGATAGATTCAACAGAACAGTGAAATTAGAATGACAGAACTCTATATTGTTCCAAAATAAGAAAGAATGGATGGATGAAATTTCACTTGAGACAATTCTTGATAGCCTAAAATTATATGTATATGATCAATTTAAAATATTTACATGGGAATCCAATTACTGAAGCTGAATCTGTGGATATCTGAAGTTTCTAGGATAAACGAGAAATATTCACTTAGTAAGAACTCCAGAATCTAATGAAGAACAATCAGTGATGGATCAAACATGCCTATGCCATTCATTATAGTTTGCAGTAATATTCTAAATTGTGGTACTAACATATTTACTTGGGTCTTCAATTATTAACCTTAATGACTGGAGTCTTGCTAGCACAACGTTTGAAGTCATCTCCTAAGTTATTGTTAACAGTGATGATTTAGTATACAGAGGAGAAAATACATTAGGAAAATAACTCCAGTTCAGAAGAATACCAGTGACCAAAACCTAAAATAACGCCAAATCAGAAAGAATTTCAGCCACATGAAGTTTACAACCTGTCAACAAAAAAGAAGATAACCACAAATAGTTAGCACATGCTTAAGTTTCTCAGTGAGATGTGGATAGCAAAACTAAAAACAAAGCAGATCCAAGTGGACAAATGAGAGACCTGATATGATGCAAGGATTTATGAGAAGAATTTGCATAAATTGTAAATTGATAGATTTAAGAGTAAAAGAAACAATAAACTGAATGACATAATATTTTATTACCATAGAAAATCCAATTTGCACAAGACATGATATTTAGAAAATGAAACAACAAACCAAGACTGCAGGTTGGATGAAGAGATTAAAAAAAAACATAAAATTATCTTATTTAAGCAACTATACATAACCAGAAAGATCAGTCTTATTGGTAAATGAGAACGCTTGATTTAAGTATCTTAAATCATATAAAAACCTAATATCAACTCTTTTAGCTTTCATAATGCAAGACACTTTTTGTACAAAAAGTGATATCTTCTGACAATGTAGTTCAAAGATTCAAGAGATAATTGATGAAAATCAAATCAAATGTAAAATAAGACCTCTAGCCAAAATTATTTTTTCTTCGATTAATTGGAAGTTAACATAGTATTCAACAAGAATCTTATGAGAAATCATATCATTGTGATGTTTGTGCTTTAAAGCATGTCTTTTCTCTATATATTATGAGTAAGTTTGAGCAAGTTCACAGATGCAATTAGTTATTTACTAACGAGTACAATATTCTTAATTCTGTTACTTGATATCCTTGTTTAATTTTAGGTCCTTATAATTTCATGAATGATCGATGATTAAACTTTCAGAAACCACAAGGCATGAAATCTTTTTCATTTCTCCAAAATATATGATTTCAAGTTGCCGAGCGACTTTGAACCATTTGGATTTGGATCATCTTATAATGTTTTCTTCTTTCAAGCTCAGCCTTTGTAGTGCCATTTTACAATACATATATTGTATAAATATTATCTTGGGCACATAATTTTAATACTGAAAAAACAAGCAATAGGAAGATATCCTACCCCATAACCTACAATAAGGATCTCCAATGGGGATAAATGCCTCCAAGATCCACTGAATAAAAAAGAAAGAGAGAATAAAAATAGTTAGAGGGAAATGCAAACAAAGAATCTTATTTGCATTTAAAGAGGGAAATGAAAATAAAATAATCTGACTTGCATTTAAACAATTTACTAACCTAATTGCAAAAGCATTGTAATATAGATGATGTGTCATTGCTTCCATAAGGAGAAGGGAAAGAAGCCATTTTATGCCATACCAAGTTATTTGGCCAAGCGAGTAGTTCTTCTGTGGCATATCCATCTACGATGATAAATACCAAGAAAAACTAGATAAATGAAGATAACCGTGTATGCTTTTGTTGGAAATCAGTAGTGAACAGTACTGAACATCAACCAGTACAACATTAGTTTGGTATCAAATATGCATACAATATAATGAGGCAAGCCAAACCAAGCATAAGATGACACAAAATGAAACCAACACACTCTTGAACATACTAAAAAATACATTTTGACTTGTGCAAAAGGCTCATACGTCATAAAAGATAGTCATGCAAAATCTGATGATCGATCAATAGATTATTTCATTATTTAAAAAGAGACTCGAATAATAGTTAGTTGCACAGGGAGTGGAGTTGTAAAGGTTTCAAAACCGAGATCAACTACCCCATAAGAGGCTGTGTCAGCCTCTACACAAGTTTAGTTCCTCGCCTTGTAAAGTTAAAATGACATCAGCAAAAAAAAAAGAAAGAAACTAGTTCTGTGGCAATATTAGCTAAAACTTTCATAGATCATGAACACTTGAGATGGAATGGGGGGTTTATATACTTGAAGGTTGAAGAAATAGAAAAGGATCTCAATGAGAACTTAGAAATACTATTTGAAACCATACTTCTGTTAATGATATCAACAAGTTATATCATCAATTCGCTTCCATGAAAAGTGTAGGTAAAGTTCGCCAATGAGACACTAGCAAATGTACCAAAAAGAGAATTACTGGTATTGTTCAATTGGAAGTTGCATAGTTTCAAAAATAGCACTAACCTGTGCAGAGAAGGCATTGAAGCTTACAATTGGTCCAGCAATATATAGCGGTGTGTACATCAAATAGCATAAGTACATACTATATGAATACTTGTTTGACTGGATGCTTCTCTCCTGCCAAATGTAAAGATAGTGAGCTCAAACCACCACCAACCAAGAGACTAAGTGCATCTTTCTACAGCAGCAGACTAAATCAAGACACTTGGCAAAGCATCCATATGCATCATCATAACCAAAATCCACAAGGGCAAATGAATCAGATCATCTTATTACAGGAATTATACTCCAAGAACAACATATGATACACGAATGATGTAGAAAAAGAATTTTCAAAAGAAAATAGAATACCTTAAGAAGCATCATGTACTGCTTGAAAGAAGTTATTTTAAGGAATCATACTTGTTATATTTAATGAACCATTTAGGTGATATGAATCTACTAGCTCTACTTTCTTGTTAAGAGACATTTCCAAAATATAATTCAAAGAAATTATCCTGCTGTGTCAAAGACTTATAATCATAATTTACTTCGACTAGCATTTTATTGCATGGTAATATAAATACCTGCAAGGAAAAGTAGCATGACTGGCCAGTAGAGCATATATTGCAACGACGCCTATGTTTCTGTATCCAAGAGATACTGAAACTAATTCAGATTAGTAGATCAACAGTTAACAACATAAGTATCATACCCAATTTTCTACAGAGGAAGAAAATCCAGCAGCTTGGGAAAAGCATTATTTAGGCTAAGTATTTTTTCTGATAGTTTGAATAATGAACATTTTTGGTATTGAAAAGCAAGAGTTGCTGGACAGTTTCTTGACTCAATCGAATGAATCAAACTAACAATAAAAACAACACAATAATACATTTGCGATTGATCTATAGCGTTCCCATGTTGCCTTAGACTTTAACAACTTGTTTGATTAACTGAATGAGTCATACTAAATCAAGCAAAAAATGCAACTTGCAAGCAATCTTTAACATTCCCATGTAAATCATGAACTGATCAGTACAAGTCAGATACAATCATGAAAAAGATACTAATCCCAGAGCACAATTGAATGTCACATATGGTATATAGAAGTGTCCGTCAGAGACAAGGAGACATGTGTAACACAATATCCATAGTTGAAGAACAGACCCTATGATACTTAACATACAATACACAGAATTTCTAGAAAAAAAAAATATTGTTAAAAAGACACCACAGTTCTGGTCAAGTAAAATATACAAAAGATTCTTGTTTATATGGTGAGAAGTCAAAGCTCAGAAAAACAACATTTATATTCTTCCTATGAGTAAAAAACCAATTTCTTGATATATTCAAATTTTCTGTTTCACTTATTTTTCCCACATTCCTTGCAAAGACTGACAAAACATATATGATTAGCCAA
>JBBMKF010000059.1:6389705-6402785 GCA_037834155.1 Curcuma caesia
TTTTAAAATTAATGAGTGGACGGTAGGATCCATAAATAATGAGTGTTAATGTTAAAAGGGATGTGGATGAAAAATATATGTTGTTATAATGAGTATGTGGTAGTGCACCCTATACTTTTTAATGAGATGGAGAGTGTTATAACGCTGATGCATTGCGGATGCTCTAATAGCGTTGTCGATTTGGATTAATATGTCGAATTGATATGTTTTATCGAACAATTTAAATGGATTGAGTTGAAATTTTATCCGTCTATTTTAAAATAGATTTAGATGGGTCAATCCAGTTTAGGTCCGTGACTCATGCGGGTTAATTCGCGGGTTGAGAAGATCTTCAACAATGAAATATTCTTTTATTGTCATAGTATTGACATAGATCTTGTCAGTGATAGCTTCACGTGCAGGCCCAGTATTCCCCATGTTGTACTTTATTCCAATGGGCCTTCTTGCAGGCCCATCGGGCCCAACAGCCAAATATGATTTTGGAAGTTTTGATAAATACTAATGGCTACATTGCAAAAATGGACACCGAAAGAACATGAAACAAAAATAAAAAATAAAAAGGCACTATTTTTTTTAAATGATTTGTTGCATGAAAAATTAACATGAAATACTAATATAAAAAATAAAGTATAAAAGTGGAACCCACCTGCATGCAAGTGAGATCCAATCCTTTATATCTTTCATACTAGCATTTCATACTAATTTTTCATACAACAAATCATTATCTTTTTTTTTTTTTTATCAGAATGGACTTACTCCATTTTTAATACTTGAATTATCCCTCCTTTCTATATATTATTATAACACTTATAATTGATAAGTAGTATAACATTCTATTCATCAGTGTTAAGTTAAATAAAATTTTATATGTATTTTACTTTATTGTAGTTTTTTTTATTCGTAAGAAAATCATGTATTACTAATTTGTCCAAATTCTTATATATTTTATACAAGCAAATGATGCATGATTTTTTAGATTACATTTAGTTCAAATTATCATATATAATTTTACTAATATAATTATAAGATAATCACATAACTAAAATTATAGGGTATAAAATATAATTTAATATTATTTGATTAAACTTATTTATTTAGAGGGAATAAAAATAATTAATTTAATATTTACTATATTATCCTTGATTTAATTTATTTTTTTAAAAAAATTAAATTAAATTAAAATTATTAATATTAATATTATTAATGATGATAATAAATTGATAATATATAAAAAATAAATAATTTTAAAATTTAAAATAAATTTAGTTATTTGTAATAAAATAATTCATTAAATTAATAAATATAATTTGTTAATTTAATTTTTTAAAATTTAAAATAAATTTATATATTTTTAAATAAAATAATTCATTAAAATAATTATTTTAATGAAATAATTCATTAAATTAATAAATTTAATTCATTAATTCTATTTTTTAAAATTTAAAATAAAAATATATATTTTTAATAAAATAATTAATTAAAATAATTATTTTAATTAATAATTTGTTAAATTAATAAATATAATTTATTGACTTTATTTTAATGAAATAATTTATTAAAATAATTATTCTAATAAAATAATTTATTAAATTAATAAATATAATTTGTTAATTTAATTTTTTTAAATTTAAAATAAATTTATATATATTTTAATAAAATAATTCATTAAAATAATTACTTTAATAAAATAATTCATTAAATTAATAAATATAGTTCATTAATTTAATTTTTAAATTTTAAAATAAATATATATTTTTTAATAAAATAATTCATTAAAATAATTATTTTAATAAAATAATCCATTAAATTAATAAATATAATTCATTAATTTTATTTTTTAAAATTTAAAATAAATATTCATTAATTTATTTTTAAAATTTAAATTATAAATATTTAAATTAAAATTTATTAAATTAATTAATTAATTTTGTTTTAATTAGATTTCATGATACATTTCAATTAACTCAGTTTTAAAATTGAAGGATAATCATGAAAAAATTTTTTGTTAACATTCTGAATTATAGAAAATCTTAGACTGCCAAGGTAATCATATTCCTGAGTTATAACTGATTTACTAATATGATGGTGATGTTGTATGTTAGATTATTTTAATAATCTATTTTGTGGCTCATGTAAATTATAGTTATATTGACCTTATATTAAAGCGCTTAATGTGATAATTGTTAAGCATAAAAGAAATAAAGTTAATTGAGTTTTAATTCCCTCTCTTTAACCTTATAATGTTATATAAATTAAAGTTGAGGAGGTGTGTGGAGATGTATGTTTGAAGAGGTGTGTTTTAAAGAGATGTGTTTGAAGAGACATGAATGAAACACATCTCTTCCTCACTCTATAAAAACACATTACCATACACTCTTGTGAGCACATATATCAACGTATCAATCACTCACTCCCTCTCGATCTCTATATTATCAAAGAGAAAATCAAAGCAAAAGGTTTAAGGGGAGAAAAACGTCATTCGACAAAGCAAAACATACATATACAATGGATCAAGGTTAGTATATTATGTAAATTTTTTATTATAAAAGTGAAGGTTGAATAAACAACGTTATAATGAGATTAAGTATTGAAACATAAAGTAATCATTTCTGGTTTTAACACTTGGTAGCAGAGCAAGGTTCTATAACGTGTTATTCACCATTTATGTTGAATAGAATGCATAAAAGTATGTTTGCATGACCGGATTGGCCGATTAAAGTTTGTCGATCATTTCTTGAAAATAAAGTGGTTTAAATTAAAGTGTTTTAAAATTAAAGTTTACTCATTTAAATATTTGATGTACAGAAACTTGTTAGTCACCAAAGTGACCTAGTTTGAATGGATCAATATTCAAATTGTGTAATTATCATTCATTCAGTATAAAAGGATGATATTGATTGATTGAATATCTAAACGTTTGAAATTGTTGATTACAGCATTACATGATCATCCAAAGATGGATCAATGTTTGTAATTAACGATATAAAGGAACATATTTACACATTTAATTGATATGGTTATATATCCAAAGATATTGAGCATGTTGATTTAAATGTATTTATTTGTTATTAAAGTTGTCAGCATCATTAAATGTTATTTCTTTAAGTACTGCCCAAAGGTGAACTCTAGGAAATAAATTATTGTTTGTCTAAATCTATTTAAGTTTATTCAAAGCATTAAAGTATGAACATGTATGTTTTTGCAGCATTTATGAATTTGTTGTCTTCTGGCAACAACTTGATTAAGTTCAATGGCTTGAACTATGCGGATTGGTCTGAACAAATCCAGTTTCAACTGGGTGTAATGGGTTTAGACGCAGCATTAGTTTGTGAAAAGCCAGCAGCCATAACTGAGACTAGTACGGCCGCTGACAAGGCTGTTATTGAGACTTGGGAGCGGTCTAATCGGCTGTGTTTGAGCTTAATGAAGTTGACAATGGCTGAAAATGTTAAGCCATCAATGCCAAAGACTGATAATGCTAAGGAATTCATGTTGAGAATTAAAGAATACTCCCAATCGGACATTACGGATAAATCCATTGTTGGTAATCTCATGAGTGAGTTGACGACCAAGAAATTTGATTGGTCGCAACCCATTCATGATCATGTGACGAGTATGGCGAATCTAGCTGCAAAGTTGAAGTCAATGGGCATGGATGTGAGTGAATCATTTTTGGTTCAATTTATCATCAACTCACTTCCTCTTGAGTTTGGCTAGTTCCAGGTGAATTATAACACCATAAAAGAGAAATGGAACTTTCAAGAAATTAAGGTCATGCTGATTCAAGAGGAAGGGAGGTTGAAGAAAATCAAAGACCATGCCATAAACTTGACATTTCAACATGAAGGAAACAACAACAAGAATAGATCAAGAAAAAAGAACCGGAAGAATGGACAAGCTCCATTAAATGTCAAAGAGGGGCATATCCGAAAGGAGCTTAAGTGCTACTTCTATAACAAGGCTGGGCACTTAAAGAAAGAAAGCCCGAAAAGAAAAGTCTAGTTCGAAAAGAAAGGTATGCTATTCATTTCAGTATGTTTTGAATTAAATATTATGGAAGTACCCAATAATACTTGGTGGTTGGATTCTGGTGCTACTACTCATGTATCTCATGTTACGCAGGGATTTCTTTCGATCCAACCCATAAATGAAACAGAAAAGTTCTTGTATATGGGAAACAGAATGAAGGCTCACATTGAAGGAATTGGGACTTATAGATTGATCCTAGATATTGGTTGTCACTTGGATCTAGAAGAGTGTCTCTATGTTCCTGAATGTGCTAGAAATTTAGTTTCTGTTTCTAAGTTGGATTGTAAAGGTTTGAATTTTGAGATTGAGAATGGTTTATTTATATTGTACAAACAAAAATACTATTATGGTTCCGGTATTTTATTAGATGGTTTGTATCGATTTAATCTCAATGTTAAATTTACAGAATCTCTGTTTCATGTTGACAATGATGTTGGTATTAAACATAGTGCACTTAATGAATATTCAACTTTCTTGTGGCATCAAAGATTATGTCATATATCTAAAGAAAGGATAATGAGATTAATGAAATGTGATATTTTACCTCAATTAGATTTTAATGATTGGGATGTGTGTATCGATTGCATTAAAGGTAAGCAAACTACACACACATCTAAATTTAAGGGCACAAGAAATAATGGACTGTTAGAATTGATACACACTGACATATGTGGTCCATTTGATGCTCTGTCTTGGAATGGTGAAAGGCATTTCATCACTTTTATTGATGACTACTCACGTTATGGTTATTTGTATCTGTTGCATGAAAAGTCTCAATCTGTGAATGTTTTAGAAACATTCATAAATGAGGTGGAAAGACAGTTAGATAGAAAAGTAAAAGTTGTGAGATCTAATAAAGATGGTGAATATTACAAAAAATTTGATGAAAGTGGATAATGTAAAGGTCCATTCGCAAGGTTTCTCGAAAGTCGAGGCATTTATGCACAGTATACAATGCCTGGTACACCACAACAAAATGGTGTAGCTGAAAGGCAAAATTGTACTCTAATGAAAATGGTTAGGAGTATGATAAATAAAAGTAATGTATCGTTATCATTATGGATGCACAGTTTAAAGACCGTTGCATATCTGCTAAATAAGGTTCCTAGTAAGGCAGTTCCTAAGACCCCTTATGAACTGTGGACGGGAAGAAAACCTAGTTTAAGACATCTCTATGTTTGGGGTTGTTCAGCATAAGTAAGGATATATAATCCACATGAAAAGAAGCTCGATGCAAGAACCATTAGTGGTTACTTCATTGGTTATCCAAAAAAGTCAAAAGGATACATATTTTATTGTCTAAACCATAGTACAAGGATAGTAGAGTTTGGAAATGCTTGATTCATTAAGAATGGCCAAATCAGTGGGAGTGATGAATCACAAAAGGTGAATATTCAAGAGAATCGGGTGGAAGAAATTACACCTAAAGATTCTCATCAAGTCATTGTTCCTCTTGTTGTATCACAGTCTAACAACATATCGGAACAACGAATGAATATTCAAACCACAGAAAATGATCAACACAATGATGAGCATGATAATGGCGTACAAGTCACTAGTGAACAATCACAAGAATTGCGAAGGTCAGTAAGGACAAGAAGACCTGCAATTCCCAATGATTATGTGGTTTATTCAGTAGAAGATGAAAGTGACTTGAGCAATGATAAAGATCCAGACTCATTCATAAAAGCCATGGAATGTTCCAATTCTGAAAAATGGTTAAATGCCATGAAAGAAGAGTTGAAATCAATGGATGACAATAAAGTTTGGGAACTCACAGAATTACCTGAAGGTTTTAAACGAGTCGGTTGTAAATGGATTTACAAAACTAAACGTGACTCGAAAGGTAATATCAAAAGGTATAAGGCCAGACTTGTCGCCAAAGGTTACACTCAGAAAGATGGTATTGACTATAAGGAAACCTTCTCTCCAGTTTCAAAGAAGGATTCTTTAAGAATTGTTATGGCTTTGGTGGCTCATTATGACTTAGAGCTTCACCAAATGGATGTAAAGACCGCCTTTCTGAATGGAGACTTAGAGGAAGAAGTATATATGGATCAACCGGAAGGATTTTCACTTCCGGGAAATGAAAAGTTAGTGTGTAAATTGAAGAAGTCAATATATGGACTAAAACAAGCTTCTAGACAATGGTATATTAAGTTTAACGATACCATTACATCATACGATTTTATAGAAAACACTGTTGATCGGTGTGTCTATATGAAGGTGAGTGGGAGCAAGTTTAGTATATTGGTCCTATATGTTGATGACATTCTTCTAGTTTCTAACAATAAAGGGATGTTACATGATGTAAAGGAATTTCTCTCTAAAAATTTTGAAATGAAAGATATGGGTGAGGCATCCTATGTGATTGGAATAGAAATATTCCGTGATAGACAACAAGGATTACTAGGATTGTCTCAAAAAGAATATATCGATAGAATTTTAGAGAGATTTAATATGGAAAAATGTTCTGCTGGTGTAGCTCCAATTCAGAAAGGGGACAAATTCAATGAATTACAATGTCTGAAAAATGATTTGGAAAGAAAGGAAATGGAATCTATTCCATATGCGTCAGCTGTTGGGAGCTTAATGTATGCCCAAAATGTACTCGGCCAGACATAAGTTTTGTAGTAGGGATATTAGGTCGATATCAAAGTAATCCAGGAATGGATCATTGGAAAGCTGCAAAGAAAGTGCTTAGGTACTTGCAAGGAACAAAGAACTATATACTCATGTATAGAAAGTCCAATAATCTTGAGGTTATTGGATACTCGGATTCAGATTATGCCGGATGCGTAGACTCGAGGAAATCTACATTAGTTACGTGTTCCTTTTAGCCGGAGGAGCCGTGTCATGGAGAAGTGGAAAGCAATCTTCAATCGCTACTTCTACTATGGAAGCAGAATTTGTGGCATGCTTTGAAGCCACTATTCAAGCATTGTGGTTGCGGAATTTAACCTTGGGTCTAAGTTTGGTCAAAAGTATGGATAGACCACTAAGGATTTATTGTGACAATTTTGCAGCTGTATTCTTCTTAAAGAATGACAAATACTCGAAAAGAGCAAAACATATGGATTTAAAGTATTTGGCAGACAAAGAAGAAATACAAAAACAAAGGGTGTGCATTGAACATATAAGTACAAGGTTAATGATAGCAGATCCATTAACAAAAGGATTGCCACCCAAGACCTTTAAAGAACATGTTGAAAGGATGGGTTTAGGTGACAAGTCCTTACTAATGTGATTGTGATAGTATAACTTGTATTATGTAAACATCTTTGAATTCGTTATAGTTATGTTTTTGTATGTATAATGTCATTTGCATTAAGGTATATGCATGTTGGTTATTTTCAAATGACATATGAGACTTTATGAAATATAAAGTGAAAGGTTATAGTGTTTCCTCAATCAAAGTGATAATGAGTTGAGAAATTTGTGATACATGGAAAGAATCACGTCGTCAAATGACTTGTGTCTGCCATGATTCAATTTTATTCAATTCATTATGAAAGATAACTTGGTTAATTCACATTATGGTACACTATTTGATGATGAATTACAAGTTGTGATTGATTTAATCCATAATCAGATGGAAAAGAGTTGAGATCTCATAATATGAGTCAAGTGGGAGATTGTTAGATTATTTTAATAATCTATTTTGTGGCTCATGTAAATTATAGTTATATTGACCTTATATTAAAGTACTTAATGTGATGATTGTTAAGCATAAAAGAAATAAAATTAATTGAGTTTTAATTCCCTCTCCTTAACCTTATAAAGTTATATAAATTCAAGTTGAAGAGGTATATTTGAAGAGGTATGTTTTAAAGAGATGTGTTTAAAGAGGTGTGTTTAAAGGGATATGTCTTTTTAAACACATCTCTTCCTCACTATAAAAACACATTACTATACGCTCTTGTGAGCACATCAACATATCAATCACTCCCTCCCTCTCCATCTTTGTATTATCAAAGAGAAAATCAAGGCAAAAGGTTTAAAGGGAGAAAAGCGGCATTCGACAAAGTAAAACATACATATACAATGAATTAAGATTAATATATTATATAAAATTTTCATTATAAAAATAAAGGTTGAATAAACAATATTATAATGGGATTAAGTATAGAAATATAAAGTAATCGTTTCTGAATTTAACATTCTTAGTTTTTTTTCACAACCAGCTGAAAAATTAAATAAATGAATGTATTGGAGACAAATTAAAACATCGAAATTAATTAAGAACACGATCGAGTTGCTCTACTTGAAGTAAATGGTCGGCCTGTCAGAGCTGGGATCCCACGAACCGGCCTCCCTCACGTACTCTAAGTACCTCAAGAACTCCGGCCTCGCCGTCTCCTTCTTTGATGGCGCCTGAAGGATCCTCATCACCGGATGCGCCTTTATGTCGTCCCTAGTAGTCGTCTTCGACCTCTTCGGCGTCGTCGTCGACGTTGCCGTCGTCGTCATCTCGGCGCTCTCCGCCAAGTCGAAGGAAGGCTGCCGGTGCCGGGACGAGAGGCGGCTGTAGCCTCGCCGGCTCCAGCGGTACTCCGAAGCATTCGACATGGCCTTAGAATTAAATTGAAGAACGCGGTGATGATTAATCGAGTAGTTGTGATGCTTTTAATTAAAAGGTTTTGGAGTGGGTGAGGAAGGTCACGTACGTGTAGTAGTTGATTGGCTGAATTGTCAAAGGAGAGGTTGGTGAGTCAACTTAATCGACGAAACAGGCAAACGTGCTTACTTTACTATTGATTTAATTAAGAACGTTTCAAGGTGGACATTTGACTAATTGGTTTGTTGCTAGATTTATGGATAATCAATTGATCCAGATTGCATGTCAAGAAAAAACTCCAAATTGAAAAGATGCGGCAACGTCAAGATTCAAATTCTTATATCTTTTACAACTCTACTCCATCGTAATCAATTCAAATATACTTCAGAGGTTAAAAATTATCTTAGTTAAACTTTTTTATAGTGATCGGTCCTACCGTCGACCTCATAGTCAGAAAACCCTTTAAAAAATTTTTTAGAGACACACTATCAATATGCTCATAAGAGTCTAAAACTGTCAATAAGAGTCTACTGAAATTTTTTAGAGATACACTATCAATATGCTCATAAGAGTCTAAAACTGTCGATAAGAGTCTATTGTCGAAATAGCACCTCAGTCAACATGTACATATTGCTAAGAGGATTCGAATCCGAAACCTTGAGCAACACATGTCTCCCTGCTTATCACTTGGGATAAACCACTTTGATAAAAAAATTATTTTGAATAAATTTTTTATAATGATCGGCCTCACTCCGAAATGATCTCATAATTAAAAAATCTCTTAAGGGATTTTTTAGATGTACGATACTACTATGTTGATAAAAGTTTACTGTCGAAATAATACTTCAGTCAACAGGTACATATAAGAAAACTCAAATCTAAAATCTCAAATAAATGTCTTTATACTTACCATTTAAGATAAATCACTTTGACAAACATCCGTAACCTAAATCTGAAAACAATATATAAATAGAAGCACCAGGAGAATTCAATATAATCAATCGGATGTCTGATGAATTTATTCTTTACACAATAATTTAAATAATTATTTACACAGCTAATTAAGAATTGGATAAAGGAATATATATACATACACACACACATGGTGTGTGTGTAAATGTGGAGCATCTTGCATGCTTAACTATTTATTGCCCATCGCTGGGTCTCGAAGAGCTGAGAACTTTCTGAAATGACTTGGTGTCGGCCTTAGCCAATCTCGACCGTCTATCCAAGATTGGTTCATATACTGCGAGGCTTCATCCAATGAGAACTGGTGGGACCATTCAACCCTACCTCTGGTATTTGAGCCAGGACCCCAGCTATCATATTCCCCATAATATGCAGTCCTGCATGCGTCGAATCAATTCTACCATTTAATTTAAAAAGATTGAATTGAAACATAGATATCATTACTAGCTAATAAATAAAAGTTAATTAATTTTATATATGGCAACTAGCTAGCTAGCTACTTACATTTGATTACTTGGATTATTCCAATCATTCCAACCTTGAGGCTGAATCGCACCAGACATGTATGTTAAAGTAAAGATAACCCTAGAGTAAGCTCCCCACGGTCGACCTAAGATTGCAGTTCCTACTCCGGCGCCGGTGAGCTTGCAATTAGAGAAGCTATACCCGGTGTCCTCCGCTGCACTCGACCGCCGTTGTGCCGTGAAGGCTCCGCCCTTCTCCGATACAGAGTGCAAGTGACATTTCTGATCGATCGATCGATCGAAAAATTAAGATTTGTAATTAAATTTATTAATTAAAGTTCATTTAATTAATTAATTACTGCGCATGCATGCATGCACACTTATGATCTTAAAAAGCTTAGCTTAAACTTATGAACTCACTCACTCGGAAAAGAGAGCGGGCATTGCCACAGATAAAGTCGGTGCCTCCTTCGATATAGCAGTTGGTGAAGTAGTGCCTACCTGCATCATCGAGCAGGGTGTCCTGGAAGCCGATGAACCTGGAAGCGTAGAATGCAACTCGGTCACCGGCAACTCGTAGGGCCACTGCCGGCCCACCTCGACCATATGTGTTCTATCGCATGCAATTAGATATATATATATACAACAAATTAAATGATGAATTGAATTGAAACTATATATATAGGTATATATAAAAGTCCGTATAAATATATTTAATTAATTTGAGAATTAATATAGACATATATATATATACCTGGATCGTGAGGTATCTTCCCACAAAATCTGAAGCTAAGATTGAGACGGTAGGAGATTCAACAGAAATCCAAGCTTCATCATACGTTATAATGGTGGACATTGCAGTTGAGCCACTTAGGGTTATGAACGGCTTGTCCGCTGGAACTGTTACCTTCTCTCTAGCAATATATAGCATATATATAATTTTCATCAAGTAAATTTATCGTGCAGTGTGTACTCATATATAATCATCAGTTGGTAGCTAGATATATATAAGAACCTATAAATGCCAGGTTTGACCCAAATGAAGACAGACTCAGTGTTATTTGAGGGAACAACATCAATGGCATCCTGAATCCTTGTGAAATCTCCCTTGCCAGTTTGATCTACTCTAACCAGGATGGCAGTGGACGTATCCAAAGAACTCGAAGTGGAGGCCAGCAAGATCAAACCCAAAGAACCAAATAGGAGCACAATATCGTCTCTTAAACTCCCCATGGCCATGCTTAATTAATCCAATTGCACCAACAAACAACAATACAATTATATATATCTCACATGAAATCTCATGCATGATTATTTAAAGCCCATCAGCCGATCGCTTGGCTAAGAAGAATGACAGCTGACTATTGATTGGTCGATTGACTTTGGAGCATATACAAAGAATTACAAGATTAAAAAAGTGGCAATATCTTGAGAAGCCTTTCCTTTACGTTAAGGTTTAGATAACGTAGTTGACCTAAAAATTATTCCAGAGCATAGAATATATATGGCTTGACACACATTCTAATTAGCAAGATTCAATAAATTATATATAAACCAACGAATTGTATCTTAGGTCACGGTGTTAATTAATTTTGCATTGACAATTAAATGGGTCTGAAATAATGTAGCTAGCTAGCGTTCTTATTAATGTTGCAGGAATATATGGAGCTGGATTTTAACAAGCTAAGGGTGTCGTATGGTGGGCTGAACTATATTTAGTTTGCAAGGAAATTTTCTAAAAGTCCACACGGTTTTATTGCTGCTTTGGTTGGCTAGCTATCTTATAATATAATGATTTAATTTCAAATCAAATTAAGTTCATTGGATACTTAATTGTAACGCCATGGTTGCATTGTAATCAAGTTTACTGATCGATCCGTTATCTTTCTTTACAATTTTCATTCCTTTTCAATACAAGTTTACTCAATCCCTTATCTTTGTGTCTCAAATTGTGGGGATCGCAAAGGAAGGATGGCCAAAGGGGTGCCCATGTGGTCTTGGAATTGTTGCGAACATATCCTGTTAGTTGTGTTTGTCACTGCTACTAGTGATTACAGGCAGTCGTTACAATTATATTCAAGGATTTGGATAAGGAGAAGACGATTTCTATACAAGTAACGCGGGATGGTTTCAGACAGAAAATTTCTGTTTATGATATTGTTCCTGCTGATATTGTACATTTATCAATTGGAGATCAAATACCAGGCTCTGTATATCTAATAATAAGTGATGGGGCTAGTTAAATATAATCCAATCGGAACATCATCCTCTTCTACGATCAGTTGACGACCCAATTGGATTCGGGAAAGCCACTTGGATCAGGATCTTCGCTCCCAAGCGCTCTGCTAATCGAGCGCTCGGCTTAGCTTCCTAACCAGCAAGAATCTTCTCCCAAAGGGGTTGGTCTTCGTCCTGCAACATCTCGCTCGGACTCAGGTCATTTCTCAAGCACTCGGCTTCACTATTGACTTGTTGGTCTTTGGTCTCTACTCTCGAGCACCCGACCTTTATCCTGTGGCATTCCACTCGGACTTGGGTCATTTCATGAATACTAGGCTTCACTTTTGACAAAATGGATAAACTAGCTGAATATCTCTTTCTTTGATGATTTTTTCTTTAAATAAGAATTCTTGTACAATCTATTTTAAACAAGAAATAATTATACTAATTGCTACTGGTCTATTTAAGGTAAGAATATATATAAGTTAATATTACATATTACTACTAATCTATAACTAATAAATTATGATAAATTAGATCTTGAAATCTCAGCCATAATTTCTGCTATAATTCAAAAATTCTCAACCATAATTTTTGTCATAATCTTATCAATTGACAAATCACAACCTCTACAATTGATATCCCCCTCAAATTGATGTTTGATGATTAGAAAATATCAATTTGGTAATAAAAAATCATGTCATTGTCGTGAGAGAGGTTTAGTAAATACATCAGCAGATTATTGATCAGTGATATATGATGTGAGGCAGAGAAATGACATGGGCATCATATGTTTCACGAAGAGAGTGACAATCTACTTCTATGTGCTTGGTGCGCTCG
>JBBMKF010000059.1:6414937-6429140 GCA_037834155.1 Curcuma caesia
CTTCTCGTGACAAGTCGCAAGGGTTTAGTCTTCTCTTCTCTTCTCTGCTTCCATGGAGCCCCTCTGCTGCGCCACCCACCGCCGCCCTCTCCACCGCCCTCGCCTCCCCAAACCCTTCCCCACGTGTCCACCTCCGCTCCTCCTCAGAGCCTTCCCCTTCTGTTCCTCCTCCTCATACTCCAGACCCCGCCTTAGCATCCTCGCCGCCGCCTCCGAATCACCCAGGAGCCCAGTCTCCCCCATCCTCAAGGCCGCCTCCATCGCCGCCGCAACTGTCACCGCCGCTGCCGCACTTTTCCTCGCCCGCCTCACCCCTCCCGCTCTTGCCGCTGCCGCTTTCCCTACTGCCCCAGCTGCCCAGTCCGACACGCTCCCCTCCGAGGCCGCCCCACTCACTGACGCCGAGAAGGAGCGCATCCTCGAGGAGCAACTCGACTCCCATCCCGACGATACCCGGTCCCTCCGCGCCCTCATGGAGCTCAAAATCAAGTCTGGGAAGTTCGCCGAGGCCGTCGACATTGTTGACCGGCTCATATCCCTCGAGCTCGACGACAAGGATCTGCCGTTGCTCAAGGCTCACATCCAGAGCTACAGCGGCGACCCGGAGACTGCAAGGATTGGGTTCGAGCAACTCCTTGAAAAAGATCCCTTTTTGGTCGAGGCGTACCACGGGCTCGTGATGGTGGCATCGCAGGCAGAAGAGGAGGGCGACCTTGACGGCATCTTAAAAAGGGTTGAGGACGCGATGGAGCTCTGTAAAAAAGCGAAGAGGAAGGATGACTTGAGGGACTTCAAGCTACTGGTGGCTCAGATTAAGGTTATAAAGGGGAAGTATGAGGACTCCCTTAAGATATACCAGGAATTGGTGAAGGAGGAGCCAAGGGATTTCCGGCCTTATCTTTGCCAGGGCATCATATACACTTTGTTGAGGAAGAAGGATGAGGCAGATAAGCAGTTCCAGAAGTACAAGCGTCTTGTTCCCAAGAGTCATCCTTACGCACAGTATTTCGATGAAAACATGATTGCGATGAAGGTTTTTGGGCAGTTGGATGAGAATAGAAGGAAGACTGCATTGAAAAATTAAAGAATGTTCATTGGTAAGGATTACTTCAATCAATTGAAACCAGTTACTAAGGTACCCATTTACACAAATATAGGTCTTTGTGTCTGGTTGTTTAATCCTTGTGCTAGTGGACAAGTTTTCATCTTTATGAATTCACTGCAAGATTTTCTAGAACTTAGAATGCTTTTTATTTGGACAGTGAGATACTGGATCTAAATGTGCTACTTTTGTACAAGAGGCATGGCTTCTTTTCCAGTTGAATACCTTTACTAAGGTTGTGGTGCTACTTTTGTATGAACATTTGTTATCCAAGTTTTTTATATGATTTCTCATTCAGATTTTAGCTCATTCTGGTGAACTAGTTTACTCAACCATTCAGATTTTATGATTTCTCTTTTACGCAGACATTCCCACTTAGATTTGAGTTGCTGGGTTCGAACGGGAGATAGAGCTCAATGGCGTAAAAGGATCCATATAGCCGACCCCACTTAGTGGGATAAGGCTTGGTTGTTGTTGTTGTTGTTGTATAGGAAGAACATTCATCACAACTTGCATCTTTAACCAGCTCTACTAGCACTCTATATATTGACAGGGAGAGTAATAAAGGAAGCAACCAGTTCTACTCACTGGCTAGTTGGAACTTAAATAATTCCTGGACATTTAAAAGTTTAGTTGCTTGTTCCACTTTCTTCAGATCATTTTCCTTAGCATGGAAAAGGTACATTAATGCCAGTGGAGGAATTGGATTACCTTGATGTGAATGATAGTTTTGGGACAGAATGAGCAAACTGCATGTCAAGTTTGCGCTCTACCTTAGACAAATTCAGTAGCAGACAAGTAACCAGTTATGGTCTCACACTGGATTCAACATCGGATAAGATTCAACCCCGAATAGCTCAGGCACATAGCTTGTTGTAGTTGTGGCATTAAGCACCAAACCATTGATAAAGAATGAATGAAGCATATCTAGTTTTGATGATGTACCTTTTGCTGATGATACATGAACTTGACTTATAATGTACATTACTATTATGCAACTATATGACTTGATATGATTGTATTTGCAGATGCAGAAAACATTATCAAATCAGAGATTTATTCTCTCACTAGGATTCAGCAAGCCTCTTGCATTTCAATACTAGCTATTGAATTATGGAACTGCAAAGCTTAATAAACCTTGTTGGTGCTCAAGGACTTCTAAGTTTTAATCATAGCAGGAAAACAATTTTTGCACATTCTTCTTTTGCTAATCTTTTGAGATTAGTTCATGATTAATAGTGTAGCAAAATGTAGCTTCCTCTTCACTTATGTCATGCAATCTGGAAAATACTGCTTATGTTTGCGCAGAAGCTTTGTTGTTGTTTGCATTCTTTTTTGCAGAAACTCAGCTTTTTTATTGAAGTGCAATCACTGTGTTCCAGTTAGACACTTTCTTGAGTGCACATGAAAGGTCCTTCTTTTGGGGTGGAAATGTCACTGCTGAATTTGTTTACAGATATTGAGAGATCAAGCAGGCTGAAGGATGTGTTTAGCAGACCACCAACTCTAGCAGGATATTGAGAGATCAAACGACCTAATGGAAGGTGTAACCAACTCTAGCAGTGTGCCTGTTCTACAGTTGTTATTTTTAGGTGATTTTACTTCATTGTAAAAATGCTAATTTTGTTGTTATCTTCAATTAGGTTATGAGTATGAGCTTTGGCTTGTTCAGTGTTCTTTCACTTGGTTTATTAGCATCTGTTTGCGTGAATCTAGCGTTGGCGCTGATCTAGTGTTTACAGCGGGACAGGCATCAACACTCATTACCCATGCGTCTACTCCCTTGTAAATTTAGCCAACTAGCTACTACTAATTACGTGGATCGTGTCCTGCTGAGGCAGCTGATCCTGAACCCACTACACGACAAAGGCTTCTCTCCTGCTCCATTTGAAAAGTTTGAAGATTTCTTCGCCGAATTGAACACTCCAACGTTCCCTTCGCTCTCCTCTCTCTCTCTCTCTCTCTCTCTCTCTCTCTCTCTCTTTCTCTCTCTGATTGGGCGACTCTCTCCATCCCGTCGATCTCTCTTCTCATCTTTAGATTGATTCATTGATTACCAGGGTAAGGAACGGGAGCGTTTAGAGATGCCCAATTGGGAGCTCCAGCACTGCTGCGACCACGACCAGGGAGTCTTCATCATCTCCGTCGCCGTATTCACCGTCGTCATCCTCGCCGTGAGCTCTCCCCCCTTTCGTGGTACTAATTTCGATTCTGTTCTGCTACCTATCCAACAACCGGCGGCTAAGAGAAAAAAGATCCCTTTTATCGGATTAAAGTGGTAATCGAATAAAGTCTGCGACTTTGGTGGCGAATCTTCTGTCAAAATTCTTCCTTTCTTGGTTAAACTAGCGTTGCTTGGGTCTACTAGCGTTCCTTTTTATCCCTTTTGCTGATCTGTTGGTGGTTTGGTCTCTTGTAGTTGTGGAGGACCGTGCTGCTGACACCTTTCAAACTTATCACAGTGTTTCTTCATGAAACGAGTCATGCCCTAGCCTGTAAATTAACCTGCGGTGATGTAAGGAAGTCTCTTCCTTCTTTTCAAGTGAATAATTGATTCCTGGTTTACTTGCTATTTTATACTTGGATCCAACTGACTTAACAACTCCTGTCTGCAGATGTTTTTCTTGTTCCTGTTGCACATTTCTATCCTAGTTCATACCATTTCTAATTAGCCTGCTAGTGATAGAGAAATTAACTTGAGTTTTCTTTTGTTCATGTTGAAATTGGATCTCAACAGATTGAGCTAAGTACATTGCTTTTGCTAATGTTGCCATGTTTGCCTTGGAAAAAATTTCTTTTAAGGGTTTTTATTAACACTAGACAGGGATATGCATGCACCTTTCCCACAAATTTGATTATTCATATCTTCCATTTTTACAAGAACACAGCCAAGTATTGAGCTGGTTATTGAATTGAACAATTTGATACCCGCCCGATGTTCTTTGGGTTCAACTGTTGCATAGAAACTAGTTGATCTGATGGATTATTTCTGAAAATTTATTTGAATGATTGTCAGAAGAAAGGAAACTAATTGACACTCCACAAATCATCAACAATGAGATTAAATGCCTGAGTATCTATACGGTCAAGTTGGGCTACAAAATTCTTATGGATAAAGGGTAATGCTCTCTTTAGGATTGGACTGTATGGCATTGCAAGCTACCTCTGAGGCTCTGAAAGTAGAGATTGTTAATTGGCTGCTTTGACTTGTCGAATTGCCAACAATCCAATCCACTGAGGAGAGGTGTAGATGTGTTCCAAACACAGCTACATGTGTTTAGTGTTGTGATCTAGATAATGGCAGAGATTACATTGTAATTAACTGTAGAGACGCAAATAACAATTGGTTCCACCCATTTCCACTGAGAAAAAAGGTTCAGAAAATGCTACTAAAATCCAGTGTCATTTTCGCAGTTTGACCTCTTGCAAGGAATAGTTGATAATTCTCTAACTGTCACGCTTAACTTTGTTCATTAGACACATAAGCTTTCTTTTGCATTTCTGTAGTTTTTTTTAATCTTGTTGACAATCTAATGTCTATCACTGGACTATGAACAATTCAAATGTTTCAAGTAGGTCGAGGGCATACAGGTGCACGCAAATGAAGGTGGGGTCACACAAACTCGTGGTGGCATATATTGGCTCATTTTACCTGCCGGATGTGATGATTCTACTTTGAACTTACAGCTGAACTGCTCTTTGACAAATCCTTTCATTCTCATGGTTGTTTAAATTCGTTATATTATTGCCAATGCCATTCCAGATCTTGGCTCCTCATTCTGGGGAATGGTTTTCATTCTTGCATCAACTAATTTACTCACAACAAGAATTGCAGCTGGTTGCTTTCTTCTCGCACTGGTTGTTGTATTATTTGTTGCACAAAATGTAAGGATTCATCGTTATTAACAATTCTACTTCTTCAATTTGAAGAATTAATTTTTCTAACTCTATTCTTACATGTTGTGTATCTGTATCAATGATATCCAGTGGTTACTCCGAGGACTCTGCATAGGTGTGTACTTGACTAATCCAAAGTTTTGAATGAATGAGCCTCGAATTTGCATTGATCCACTCCTGTTTTATCTAGGTTTTATCATATTTCTTGCCATTGTCTGGCTTCTTCAAGAAACTACAACAGTTCGCATTCTCCGGTTCGTTATTCTGTTTATAGGTATGCAATCTATTAAATGCACATTTTGGAACTTATCCAGACCATAATCTGTGTTTCATTGCAATGCAGGTGTCATGAACAGCTTGTTTTCTGTCTATGGTAAGATTGACTTAAAGACATTGTGTTGTAACAAGGAAACACCTGAAACTATCCGACGCTTTCTCTATCTCAGATATCTATGACGATCTGATATCTCGAAGAGTTCACTCTAGTGATGCTGAGAAGTTTGCTGAAATTTGTCCTTGCCCCTGTAATGGTGTTGGATGGGGGGTTATTTGGTGAGGTTTATTATTAATGAACAAATTCATATTCATCAGCATCATCATTGTTGTTGTTGTTGTTTTCAGGGGTTTAATATCATTCTTATTCCTCTGTGGATCCATTTACCTTGCTCTAGTCATTCTATCTTGAGGTATACTTTCTTTTAAACACATACTGTTTCGTTGATACTCAATGAAACATTCGTCGATTTTCGGTATAGTTTCGTTATGTTTTCGGTGCTGATATCTTGAACAATACTTTGTGCAGGTTTTATGAGTTTGCATAAGTAGATCAGACTGTGCAAAGCTTCTTATTCTCCACACATTTGACACAATTGTAGATTTGCTCATGGAATGCATCCATGTTTACTAGGATGGAAGGATAGTGAGGGGAAAGATAGCTGATAATGCATGGATCCTTAAAAAATCTATTTCTGTCTGTTGGATGTTGATGTTCTTGGCTATAAATAGGAGGTTGGTTGATGGCGGCCGGCTTCAACGTGCAGGCCCCGCGATGGTGGCGGCCCGACCGCGCTCCTTTTGCGCCGGCGAATCTCCTTTCTTTTCCATGTTTAACCGGCGACGACGAGGATTGGAAGGAAGGTCGCGATGCCATGTTCTCGTCTCCTCCCGCCCTTCCTTTGCTTCTCGTTTGCACTTTTCCCCATCTTCCTTCTTCCTTGGTCGCGGGTCTCCTTTCTCTCATCAGTAGGGTGGAGAAGAGGTACGCAGAAGAGAGCGGTAAGATAAGATGCTGCAGAGGGCGGCGAGCAACGCGTGCTCGTGGTGGTGGGCGAGCCACATCCAGACGAAGCAATCGAAATGGCTCGACAGCAACCTCCAGGGCAAGTTTTTTTCTTCTCTCTCTCTTCTCGTATTTTAGCTGTTCATCGATCATCTCTTTCGGGAAGGTCGAGATTGTGTGCCACTGTTTTTTTTCGCTACTGAATCTGATGAATCATGGACGCGCTCGAAAAATTTTCGATAGGGTTTCGAATTTCAGTTTCCTTGGCATACAGATCTCCATAATCAAACATTTCTGTTGTGAGCAATCTGTTTTCGTGTGTGCTCTCTGTGTAGATAAAAATGTGCCCGATCTGTCGTCGTTCTTCATTTCCTTACAAATAGGATCGATGCAGAAATGGAAGACATTGTGCAAAAAATGCTCAAGCTCATTGAAGCAGACGCTGATTCCTTTGCTAAGAGGGCGGAATTGCACTTCAAAAGGCGACCGGAGTTGATAAGTTTCACGGAAGATGCTCGAGGAGGAGGACGATAATCTTCCAAAAGCAATTATCCCCATCGATCCGAGCAAAATCAACAAACCTCTAGTGGAAGGATTGATGGACAAAAGGCGAGAAAGTGAATCATCCATAAAAAAGCAGCAGAAAAAGATTAGCGTGCCTCAGATGAGTGAAGAAGAGGCCCAAGAAGAGATTAGTAAGCTTCAGAAAGAAATTTTGGTTCTGCAAACTGAACTCTGTGTATGGTTGGAACAGAGTGAATTGAGAGGGGAGTTGCAGAGTAGGATCTCAAGTCTTTTTGAATTGCAAGTGGAGACATCCAGTGCGAACAATACAAAAATGGAATCTGTGGATGTTTTGTTCACTCCTCATGAGGCTGCAAAGTTTCAAGGCGAGGTGATGAATATGAAACAGGAGAATACCAAGGCAGTTGGTGAACTGCAGTTGGTGCAAGACCAAGTAAGGAAGCTTCAAGCTGAAATTAAGGATCCTTTTTGGTGCCAAGCCTAAAAAGCCATCATTCTTTGAGCGAATACAACCAGTGTTTCACAAACAACACATGAAGCTTAGAGCTGGACGTCAGTCAATTGCTTAAGTAGATCTTTTGCAACTCCACTTCCATGGTTTCGATTCTTTTCACTGCGCCAAATCTTGGTCTGAACAATGAAATGGCTTCTTCTAGTGCATCTAAGTAGGATCTTCAAGTATTATCCAAAGAACTCATGGTTGATGGTTCCCTCTTGGCACTGGTAAATAAGTGAGGGACTACTAGTTCCTTCGCAACTCCCAAATTTTCTAGCTCCGGTGAGTGTCACTACTGCTCCTTGATTCCTCTTCCTGTTTTGCTTGCTTGCGATTCATGTTTCTCTGTTTAGTATCTGAACAGTTATTCAAGTAGAAGGATGAGAAAGGCAGCATCCAGTATGGATGCCCTCCTCGAGCTTATGATCCTGCAGCAGCCGAAGCTCGTCACGGCGGCCATGGATGCCGGCCTCCACCACCATCATACCCTCCTGCTGCTTACCACACCAAGGTAATGAACAAAACAGAAACCTCAATTGGCTGCAACAGATGAATTGATTTCATGATACTGTTTTCTTCTTAAACTGACGAGTATCAATTGGTAGGGCATCGCTTATGGAGTTAACCAAATGGCAAGGAGATTGAAAGATGAGAAGATCGATCAGATACTGCACTACTCCTTTCCTTGCTTCAGTAATTTATTATCGGCTTTGGAATATTTAATGCAGAAGAATATAACAATCATAAACTAATCGGGTCGGGTTCATCCTTTAACGGATCCAGTTATCGGGTCCACATCCGCATACCCACTTACCACAACTCGGTACTGCCTCTCCTTCCTCGAGACAACGCACACAAATCCGTCGCCTCTCCCTTGCTTATTCTAACCGCCCCACCTCTCTCTCTCTCTCTCTAAAATCTCTCTCTACCCCTTCGACTCGTTCTCGCCTTCTCCCTCGTTAGGGTTTCCTCTTCCGCCTCCATCCCCAAAATTTCCGCGGCGGCTCGCAATCCGATCCTCGCTCTCGCTTCGCCTCCTCTCTTCCGCCGTACGTTCATCCTCTCCTGCCGCCTTCTCTCTCTCTCTCTCCCCTTTGTTTATTGATGTTGTCTTTAAGGTTTCGATTTCGTTCTTTTTCTTGCTTTGTTTGATCGCCTTCGGTTGCTTCCGGTTGTTCCAGGCGATTTTGCTGTTGCGGATAGGCGAACGATTGCTTCTTTAGCAGCGAGGTATAGGCATGGCGATTTTGAAGAATGCATCTAGGGTTTTGAAGGCGGCCGATGATTCCTCGCCCCGGAGCGCGTCGAGCAAGGAAGAGGACGCAGAGCCCTGTGCGGGGATTGGCAAGGCGGAGTCTTATGTTTCGGAGGCTTCTTATGTGGACTCCGGCATGGAGACGGATGAGTGTGATCAGCTGGAAGTCGGCGAGCCCGGAGCTCAGTTGTGCCAAGTGGGGAACCAGAACTTTGGCTTCCCGCTTGAGCTGTTCGATCTCCCTGACTTGAGTTCGATTTTATCGTTGGAGACGTGGAATGAATGCCTCACGGAGGAGGAGCGGTTCGTGCTGGCGGAGTACCTTCCGGACATGGATCAGGAGACGTTTGGGATTACTCTCAAAGAGCTGTTTTCTGGGAAAAATTTCCAATTCGGGTGCCCGCTCAATACTTTTTTCAGTCAGTTGAAAGGCGGGTTATGTGACCCTAAGATCATTCTTTATCGCCGTGGTTTGATTTCCATGCAACGGCGTGAACACTACCATTGCCTGCGCCAATATCAGAATTCTATGGTGAGGAGTCTTGTCTACATGAAGGATGCATTACAAAGTTGTGCAGGTTATTCTATTCAAGAAAGAATTCAGTTTCTGAATACAGTAAAGAGACAGAGGCCTCCCGAGAGGAATGGGGATATTAGGTTTGAGATGAATTCAGGGGAAGGAAATTTGCATCATCTCTACTCAAGGCACAGTTCTAAGGTGGCTTCTCGGTTTCCAAAGCCTTCAACTGATATTAAGCTTCATGAGATTGGCATGGGTGTGGAGCCTGTGATATTTGGTAAAGGGAAAACAAAAGGAGTTTTAAAGGTTACTGCTTCTAAGTTTCCAACACAGGAAAGTTTTGGAGTATCAGCTGCACATCCTTCAGCTTTGAAGTATGGAATGCCCTCAAAATCTAAAGCGAAAAGTTCACAGTTGCCTCTCAGTGGGAAGAATAAATATACAGAATATCAGCTGGAATCTCCTTCAAGGACTATACATTATACTAGTGAAGATCAAGATGACATGGAGGAAGAGTATGTGATTCCACCAAAAGGCTTGAAATCAGGATACAGAAGTATTGCAGCTAGTTGTTTGCCTAGAACAGGAAAGAATCAGAAACCAGTCAAAAGACACAGCGTCAACAAGTATAGTGATGAAGAGCCTGCAGACTACAGTGGTTTCAGTCATTCTCGGAGGAAAAATGGAAATGTACATCATATGGTAACTATTGCTTCTTATGGTGATGAATCTTCTGAACAGACAGAAGAGGCTAGAAGTTTTGAGAGAGGATTTTTACCTTCTACCACAGATCAAACTCAAAGTCCTATGCTGAATCGTCCCATCAGGCAAAACACGGTCCATGAGGACTCAATTTCCATGGATTATCTCCTGAAGTCGGATGATTTGAACAGCAGAGTTAATAAATGGAATATCAAGCCTGAGTATGAAACTGAGAAGAAGCACAAAAGGATGGTTGGCATGGATCATTCTTCACAGCAGTCATTTTATGCTGCTGATTACAGTGGTGACATGATGGATGAACATATGGATAACATGGATGCAATTTCAAAGTTACAAGGCAGCAATAGCAGAACTAATAGATTGGAGAACACCATGAAATTCTCTGATTCTCAGCCGGATGCTAATTTTGAAACTTCAGGCCTTCCCCTAAAAGGTTGTAATTCTTCATCAAAGAAACCTAAATGGAAGGTTAATGGTCATTACCCCGATGAACCAGATGATCCGCTTTATCTGAAACCCAATGCAAAGCACCAGAAGGGTAAAAGGAAAGCTGTTGCTGAAACTGACACTCTGACTGCAGTAAATTCTGATCGGGCAATATCTAAAAAGGATGCAGAAGATGTAGAGCCTAAGACAAAATTACAGAAGAAGCCATTCACCCTTGTCACACCAACTATTCACACTGGTTTCTCATTTTCCATAGTGCACCTGCTTTCGGCTGTACGAAAGGCAATGATTAATCAGACAGAAGATTCCACATTTCATGATGTTCATTTTCACAACAGAAACTGTAGCCGTATGCAAAATACAAAAGAGCTGAACGACATGTGCCAGACAGAAAACAGCATGCACCTTGCCCATTCTGTTGAGAATATGGTAAACCAAGCTAGTTTGCCTTCTCTTACTTTTCAAGAGATCGTTGACCGAGTAAGATCAAACCCTGGAGATCCATGCATCCTTGAAACACAGGAACCACTTCAAGATTTAGTCCGAGGAGCTTTAAAGGTATTTTCATCTAAGACAGCACCTTTAGGAGCCAAGGGTTGGAAGTCCCTAGTATGCTATGAGAAATTAAATAAAAGTTGGTTGTGGACAGGTCCTATTTCTTCTGGTTTACCTGACGATGAAAATGCAGAAGAGGAAACTTCTTCAGAAGCATGGGGAATTCCTCACAAGATGCTTGTAAAGCTGGTTGATGCTTTTGCTAATTGGCTCAAGAGTGGCCAGGAGACCTTGCAGCAGATTGGGAGCCTCCCTCCACCACCTACTTCTTTGCTTTCAAACTTGGATGAGAAGGAGAGGTTTAAAGATCTGAGAGCCCAAAAGAGTCTAAACACTATTGGTTCAAGTTCAAATGAGGTAAGAGCATACTTCCGCAGAGAGGAATTTTTAAGGTACTCAGTTCCAGATAGGGCCTTTTCCTACACTGCTGCTGATGGAAGAAAATCAATTGTTGCTCCATTGAAGAGAGGAGGCGGAAAGCCGACATCAAAGGCACGGGATCATTTCATGCTTAAACCTGATCGGCCACCACACGTTACTATTCTTTGTCTTGTTCGAGATGCAGCTGCCAGGTTGCCTGGTAGTATTGGAACTAGGGCGGATGTTTGTACTTTGCTGAGGGATTCGCAATATGTTGTTGAAAATGTTTCTGATACACAGGTGACTCAAGTAGTGAGTGGGGCTCTAGATCGATTGCATTATGAGCTTGATCCTTGTGTACAGTTCGATAGTGAAAGAAAATTGTGGGTTTATCTGCATAGGGAGAGGGACGAGGAAGATTTTGAGGATGATGGTACCTCATCAACTAAGAAATGGAAAAGGCAGAGGAAAGATACTGCAGATCCATCAGATACTGGAATTGCTAATGATGTTGACACTTTGTCCGTTTGTGGCCCTTCCACTGGCCTGGATCATGATCACAATCTAAATGTTGGCACAGCATCCATTGGATCAGGAGAAACAGCTGATCATCTTAATGAAGATATGGGTGTAAATGTAGAGAACTTTCATCCTCTCATGGACATAAACACTGTTAGTGAGAGCAATGGTAATTGGAATGCTCTAGGGTTAAATCTATTAAATGAAAACAGATTGGTATGTCAAAAGAACTCCACTGATGAGGATTACAAGGATGAAACATTTTGTCAAGAGAGACCCATTCAGCTCCATTATGACCACATTATGAATAAAAGATTATACTAGATTCTAATCTGCATGATCGTGTTGCAGAGTCACTCAGGTAATTCTTGTGATAACATCATCTGATTTTTAAATGTTAAACAATCTTTATCCAGCAGTAAGCAGTCATCCTTTAGTTTTTGTGTACATCAATTATGCTACTCCAGCTGCATCATTCTGTGGCATTTTGACTCGTTCATGCAAAAGATTCTTTATGTTATACATGTCAGTTAATTTGACAGAATACATGTTTGTTGTCTTAAAGTTCATTGACATGTTTGAATTTTGCATTGTTTGCTATAAGTTTAGTTTCTATCGAAAGATAAGCAGTTTATGTCTGCTCATAGTTGGAATATCCAGTCTTGGATTTTAGTCTTGTTGGTATGGCAGCAGGACAAATAAATACACTACACATCGGTTAGCCTATATTGCGTTAAGAACATATGTAAGCTTTCATCTGATACGTTGATAACACTTTTCAGCTTGTACATTTTTTTCCAGGTAAATGTATAGGAAGTTGTTGTACATATCTAATAAGTTTTTATTTTTTGTATTAAATGTATATTTTAGCAACTTTGTATGGTCCAACTGGTAGAGATAGATTCCAAAGGCCATATATACAACAAACATGCAAAATTTTGAATTCGGAGTAGATATCAATTGTAAACTCAGTTCCTCATGTGACTTTCGTGGATGTTACTCAGGCATGTTTAATGAGGTCACTAACATGCTCATAATTCATGTTGTGCTTGCAGGCAGGCCCGAATGAATGGGTGATGCATCTTCGCAAGTGTCGACAAAGCATGTTTTGCTTGAAGCACCAAAAAGAGCCAATTGGAATTTAACTATCTAACCAACAGCGAGTCGCATATGCCAGCTCAAGGTGTGGCGTTGTACATAGATTACTGCTTTTTTTCTGCATCTGCGATCGGTTAGCCAAAATGGCCAATGCTTCAGTAAGGAGTTATAACAACTCCTGATTTAATAAAAACATGGAGTTTACACTGTACAGATGGGATATTTATCCGTTTATTGATTCCTGTTCCATTCTTGTTTGCTGTCCGAAATCTTGCTATGAAAAACTTCTCGTTTCTTTGAATTGCGTGGCTGTTGACAGTTGATATCGAACACTGCCCTGAATTTTATTGCCTCAAGGTTCATTTAGTAGATTGCATTTTACTATGAAGAAAGAAATCCTGGTGAAGCTAGGAATGAACAAGCCACTGCGACATGCACAGATTTGGAAGATTAAATTGATGATACAAACACAAATAACAGCGGTTAGTTTTTTTGGAGTATAAACTCAACATGAATATTAGGTAAAAAATGAAACAGGGAAAGAGAATCTTAATGATATAAATTATTATATTAAGATAAAAACTGATACTTCGATTTTTTTTTTCAACAACTATAATGCTACTATTATGCCTTTTTTATTCTAAACTTTTCTATTGGTATTTTTTCAAAAATAAAAAATACAGACTGCAAAGAAAATCAAATCGATATTCACATTACCTTTGATAATTCTGAAATTATTAGATATGTATTAAAAATATTTATTTTAAAATTTAAATTACATTTTTTTTAAAAAATTATAAACTGAATAAAAGTTTGCAATTTTTGAGGCCATGATTTAAGCGCTTTTCGTTGATTTATTTTCCCAGAAACGAATCATAATCAAAGTATTTCATGCATTTTTCAATATAAAAATCCGTATATTTCTCTTTTTACACAAACAATTGAAGTCCTTCCATTATATAATCCTTTGGCTCGATGCAGAAATATATAATTGATTCAAGCAATCTTGTGGATTTCGTTTTTATTTGTGAAAATAATTATAATCGTTGTATTGCCCAACACCAAAAATTTCCTCCCAGTGGTTTGAAAATGTTAAATAGTCCCTAGAATTTTCACTCATGCCCATCATTCCTGTTTGCTTTATTTAATATCTTAAACGGCTGGGAAAATATACCGAGCTATCTAAAAATTAATACAATAAACTTTTATCTGCGTGATAATCTTACAACAGAACCAATTATTTTTGCCCAGGTGGACTCATTTAATCTTAAAGAGATGGCTAAAAGTAATGAACAACCCAGCGTTGAAATAGCAATGTCGCATTGCTTTACTTCTATAAGCTGCTCGATTGCCTGAGAATCCATTGCACACATGTTATATGTAGGTTCTTTGAGTTCTTCATCCAGAGAACTATGCTGCTGCTTTGG
>JBBMKF010000059.1:6435831-6453700 GCA_037834155.1 Curcuma caesia
ATTGTCCCTGAATGTTAATACTTGACTAGGAATCATTAAGAGTAGTGTTCTCTATATCATCTCACTATCGATTCAACTAATCGATTGATATAGATATGAACCTTCTACTCAAGGACGCTATTATATTTAGTTATTTGGCACCAATACTAGTAAGTATAATAACCATAAAGAAATGCCTTTAGTAATTATAGAAATATGATACAATGAGTCCATACAACAATCACCACATAATTAGCTCTAGGGCTCTCACTAACAATAAGTTACGTTATTTATGTTCTAATTGAAAATGTAAAAAATATAATTTTTTGTGATGAGATTACTATAAAAGTACATCTAGGCAAAGATGATTTTATTCCAAATTATTGCAACTATTACTGTTATGGGGAAAACCTTATTTGTATGAGTCAATTGAGCATTCTATTGCTTCATCATCTACCCCTATTACTCAAGAGGAATCATCTAATGGCAATGTAATGTAATCAATGATTTACGACATGATAAGTGCACTTAATCATTCGAACATACATGAACTACCAACACTATTGTCCAAAAACTATATGACATGTTAAAGGCTAGTGAAATAGAAGTTTGGGAAGACATTCCTTTTGGGCATTCCCAACTATTAGTCATTGCAAGGCTATTAAACATCAAGACAGAACATCATTTTTCATAATGATATTATGATAACATTTATAATTGATGTCAAAGTTGCTCCCTGGTGATAACATAATGATTGATAACTTTATACAATACAAAGAAATTGGTTAGGAATTAAAGTTTTGCCTGTTAAAAAGATTGATTGTTATATAAATAATTGCATAATCTTTTAGAATGAAAAAAGTGAATTTATTGAATGTTTCTGTAATCACCCTCATTATAGGCAGCATAGTCATATATTAGGGAAGAAGAAGAAATAGCATGAAAAGTTATGTATTACTTTCCGTTAACTGCTAAACTTCAACGTTTGTAAGCATCAGCCACAACAGCAAGACACATGAGGTGGCATCATGAGTATGTGCATGAAAGAGATATAATGTGTCATCCTTCTAAATCTCTTATATGGAAATATTTTGATGAAAAATTTCTTTCTTTTGCAATGAAACCACGTAATGTAAGATTAGAAATTTTAGCAAATGAATTTCAATCATTTGGTCAATTAGGACAATAATATTCATCTTGGTTAGTTATATTAATACCATATAACTTACTCCTATAGATGTACATGAAAGATAAATATATGTTTCTTATTGTATTTATTCCATGTCTAAAGAATCTGAAAGAGAATATAGATATTTTTTATAATCTCTTATTTTCGAGCTAAAAGACTTATGGATTGTAGGATCTGAGACTTATGATATTGCAAGTAAAACTAATTTTATCGTATATGTTGCTTTATTATGGACTATTAGTGATTTTCTGATATACTCAATGTTATCAAGATAAAGTACAGCTGACAAGTTAGCATGTCCACATTACATGATCGAATCTAATGCATTTAGAAAATAAACAGCTATGAATTTGTACCAGTAACTTAGACTAGTTCTGATAATTTAAATAAATACATTGTTAGGGTGTGCAAGTATGGTTAGAAGAAATAGAGCATATTTTAACAGTTGTCATATTGGAAGTATCTACTAGTTTGACATAATTTAGACGTGGTGGATATTGAATAAAAATTTTTTGATAATATTTTCAATATTGTGATGAATGGTTTGAGAAAAACTAAAGACACAGTAAAATCACATGAGGAATTGAAATAATTAGTTAGTAAACCTGAGTTGTATAAGAATAAAATAACCTTAGCAGACCTTAGTAAACTAAATGAGCACGTCAATTTAGTTTAATACCAAATCCCCTAAACTAAAGTAGTATAGGGTAACTCGAGTCATCTCCCAATGACTGTAGTCGGTGTACGATAATCCTAGAGGTTATTAGGCAATTGGGGATTTATATTTTTGATTGGACAATGGGGGGTTGTATTGCATTCTAAACCTGATAATGAAAAAAGCAATTAGTGTTGTAAACAAGAATTGATAGTATAAAAGTATCAAGGACTAATTGCATCAACAAAATAACTAAGTGCATCAACAACCAATAAAGAGAAAGCTAATGACAAACAACATCACAAAATACTGTAAGAACTATAAACTGTATGAGGGAATTAAACAAATAGATAACAAACAAGATCAAAATTATGCTCAGAAATGGAAGATGGAGTGGAGTCTCCCTCTGTCTTTGGTCGGTAGGGGGATGTGAAGCGAAGCAAAACAAAGGATATGGCGAAGGAAGGAGCCCCCAGCTTCAATGCAATCCCTCGTAGATGATGTGTGTGCTGAAGGAAATCCCTCTTCTCCTCCAAGTGAAGCTCCAATCGTTGAAGGAAGACAATCTCTCCAACTCTGACAACTGAAAATGGTGGAAAAGAGAGGTGGATGAAGGTGGTGGCAGCCTTAGGTTAGATCTAGAGGAAGAGTCCATGGAGGCAGCTCGGAGAGTGGCGACTAAGCTATGGTGTTGTTGGGTTCAGTGGTGGTGTTGTTGGGTTAAGCGGTGGTGTTGTGTGGCACGGGCCGTGTTGGACATGGCATGAGCCAAACATGTTAAAATGTGCTTCAACTTGATCCAACTTCATGGCTCTCTAAGTATCCTACAAAAATACATTAAAAATATTAGATTTGGCCCCATATATGTAGGAATAAGCGATATAATCCAAAATGAGTTTCTACTCGTAAAATGTGTTAATACTCAATAGTTAAACAACGAGAGGATAAAAACATCAAGTATTAGAGCCAAAATGAAATATAAAAATGAATGTTATCAAATAACCAATAAATTTTCAAAGGCTTATTATACATTGGACAAAGAAAGAGTACGCAAGCATTATGTATGTGGTCGGTTGAAAGAAATCAAATTCCTTGATGAGTATGCCTCGAATATAACTTGATACGTGAATATGAACAAATTAAAAATATTTAAAATGAAGAGTCATGATTGCCACATATTTATGCAAAGACTTATTTCAATAGCCTTCCATGACCTACTTCCTAATAATTTTTGACAAACACTTATATAATTATTGAGTATGATTTTCAAGCCCCTGGAGCATAGTTGAGTTAGTTACAATGGAGCAGAATTATTGAAATGGACAAGGGTCGAATCTCGACGAAGCCGAGGCAATGCCCTCCTCCGTCGTAATCAACTGCAGCTTCTCGATTTATCTCCTCACAGATGATCGTGGGAGCGACCGTGTGGGGCCACTGGGATGGCGGATTTTACCTTTTTGCTGAAGAGTATGTTTTTCAAAGATTTGACATCAAGAGTTATTATGATGGCCAAAATACTTCGGCTAGAAACAGACATATCTCTTATATTTTTTAAACTTGAGCATATATTCCCAACTAACTTTTTTTATTAATTCAATGGAATATCTACTAATTCATTTAGCTTACGAGGCACAACTAGCTGGTCCTGTGTAGTACAGATGGATGTATCTATTTGAATATTTTTTAAGGAGATTAAATAATTAATAATATTTGTAACAAAGCAAAAGTTAAGGGATCAATATGTAATGCTTATTTGATTGAAGAAATATCTTCTTTCTCCTCATATTATTTTGTCGATAATTTGAAAATTAGACATTGCAAGTATCCTTGAAATGCTGATGATATTCAACCAATAGACCCAAAAATGCTTTTTATTTTTAAATTTCTTGGTAGGCCAATTGGTGCATTTGTTTGTAGATGCTTAAATCAAAAGAATACCATATGGCAAGAACATCCATACTCTTGAACTGTGATGAGGTCAAATTCTACATTAACTTCTATATTCAAATAGTTATCCCCTTATGTTTGTTTGATATACCATACTTCTTAAAATTTCTTTCCATGATAGCTTGTACGAACAACTATAACTATAAAATTCATCAATAGGTGTAAGTGAGGTAGATAAAAAGATAGATATGGAATTTGCATTATGATTTGAAATCTATGTAAGTTAGAGACTAAATTTTTTTCTTCAATTCAATTATATAATCGAGAATTTATATCATAACTACTTTTCTAGGTGAAGGACCTAAGATTAAATAGGCAAGATCAAAGGATAAAGAATCTTAATACCTCTTCGTGACATAAAAGTCGACTCTAGTTACTATGTTAATGGCTTTAAATTTCACGTGACACAACATGATTCACACACCCTAACCAATTATTCAGGTATTTGTGTAAAAGGATCTAGTAATAACACTAATATTGAATTTGATTACTATGGTATTAATGACAAAATCATTGAGATTGAATATTCTATTTTATCCATAAAAAAGTATGTGTTATTCAAATGTTCATGGTATGATCTGACTCCAAAAATAGGTACTAGAATACATTTGAACTACTATTTAGTTGAAATTAATGCAAAAAAAAAAAAAGATTCAACAAGTTTAAACTTTTCATTTTTGCGGTTTAAGATAGTCAAGTTTTCTATATTGAATACATGAAGAAGAGAAGAAGTTATAGAGTATTTGTCGAATGAAACCTCGCTCGACCATAGAAATGGCGAACTTCATCACGGCCTATGGAGAGATGTCCAATAGTGAAGAGCTTAATGTACTAATAGAGTCTAGCAATGAAGACTTAGAAGCTGTTAATGTTAATGGTTCATATTATAATGACGATTAAATTCTAGGATTGAAAACTATGGTAAGGTAAAATTTCTAAGGCTAATTGATCTGTAATTTTAATCTAGCCTCATAATGTTGTACACTCAGTTTGCCTAACATGCCTCTTTTGTTGCTAAACAGAATTTCTAAGGGAGTCCTTTATGCTTGATTATTTCGGACATAAGCTTTTTATTTGTTTATGCTTTGACATAGACATGCAATACCTTAGCTATTTCTTATCTGTTGTTCAACTAGTTGTAAAGTCTTGTTTACAAGTTTTATATTTCCTTAGTTCTGGATATGCTTGTTTACATATAAATCTCATTAGTTCTATCAAATACGATATTATTGTACTGATTTGATTATTATTTAAAATGTATATGTATTCTAATATTATTTTAGAGATATAATCATGTCAGATCTTATACTAGTACAAAAGGTTAGATTGTGCTTAAAATTATTGGTGATAATTATTGATGTTATTAATAATACATATTCATATAATTTTTTTATTAAAATTATTGTGTTCTAAAGATTTTTTTTTCCATTTAGTTTTACTCCCAAAGGTCATAGCATATATGCTTACATCACTAAAAAAATTTAAAAAACATCAATGCGTTTTAGTTACACTTGAAGGCATATAGACCAAGACATAAATTTTTTTATTATCGTGATTTTTTAGTAGGTATTTGAATATATTGATATTGTATAATTTTCTTTTATATTAATTTTCTTGATATTATTACAGAAAAAAATATATTTGGGAGCTAGGACACAAGGTTAAATTTAAAGAAACATAAACTTGTATTATTAAAAACAATACAAGGAATTATTATACAAGTGGAGAAAGAAGGAGATAAAGTCATCTCATGTATCAGATGAGATTTGAGATGCTTGGAAGATGTTTATGCAGGGTACACTAGAATCAAACTTAAGTTTTGATAATGATAAAGGGTCAAAGTTAAACTTACTTGTGATCTAACAAGATAAATAAGTGTACAGGTAGCACAACCAAGAAAGTCCTAACTGGAGGTTAAGTAAGGCAAATTCTTAACTGTAGGTTAGGCAAGACAAAGTCCTAAGTGGAAATTAGACAAGGAAGCTTTAGCAAATCAAGGGCACCATGCAAGATGGACTTAATAGGGTCAGAGAGGACCAGCGATCAAATCAGATGAGGACTGGAAATCAAGTGATCAAAGGCTAAGTAGGAAGAATGGGTAAGGATGTGTTCTCGCTCAAATGACATCCTTTGGCGTCGATCCAACTAAGGGATTCAGGGAGTTCCAAGGTTGAGATCGGACGATCGAGAGACTATCAAACTCATGCATTAAACTTTATATTATTATGCTAACATGCTCTTGAAGGATTTGTGTGCTAACATCGATTTTGTAGGATTTGTAGACCAATCAGCCAATTCGATATACCAAACAGTGATGTGGCACCTGACATGGCACATGATAACAACGAGCTTGCTAATTAACATGGCAAAGGCTAATTGTTGACTGGCTGATGTGATAGAAAAAGTTGTCTAGTAGCTGACATGGCGATAGATGTTCGAAGGATGGTCAAATTAGTAGACCGATTCAGGGGATCGGTATACCGACCAAGCGGATCCAGATCTGAATCCCAAGGAAATTAGTATACTGATAAGGGGGATCGGTAGACCGATCAGGTCTAATAAAAGAATGTCACGTTTGAGGCTTCTTCATCAACTCTCAAGTGTTTCTACTCTCATCTCACTCTAAAAATGTTGCCACTACATCGAATTGCGACTCCGACAACTGCGCTAAAGTTCTGAATCTTTGTTGGTATATATTTATCAATTTAATATTTGTCTTTGTTCTTTAATCTCAGAAGGAACAGTACAAGTATTACTGTTCCTTGACTTTTTGTAAAGATAAGTCTTTTTTTCATTACAAGAAAAAGACTATTAGTGAAGTGTCCACCAAAGTGATCAAAGATCGCAAGTTTTGGAGTAGCAGCCGCAGGCTATGAACTAAGTAAAAAATAAATTTATCTTTTGTGTGCTTTTGAGTTATTTGTTCTACTTTCTGCTACTTAACCTTGAAACGAAAAGGTTATTTTTGAAAATCATGAAAAAGAGACATGTGTTATTCCCTCCCTCCCACCCCTTTAGCCCGCTTTTCGATCCTATAATTAGTATCAGAACAAGAGTGCTCTGAATTGGTGCAACTGTCATTCGAGCAACTTTCTTCGCTTTAGCTTTCAATTTTTTTCTTCTGTTCATTTTAGTTCACCCACACTACTAATCTAAGACCTAGTCTTGGAATTTCTCACTGTTTTTTTTATAAGAAATGATACACTACATGAAAACGCAACATGATACACTAGAGTACATGGATGTGGGACCCAGGTATTGCTTTTTTTATAATGCTGTGTTTTCATGTAGTGTATAATTTCTCTTTTTTTATCGTGCAAGTTTTTGCTGAATGGCCCACTAGGAAAGCTACTGCACTGTCCGACCGTCGCTATTCTTCTATAATGACTTCATCTATTGGAAAAGTCAAATGGAGTTCCACCTAAAGACTCAGGTAGATATGTGGATAATCATCGAAATCATATTTTCACTCCCAATCAACGAGCAAGGTGTGCCACTAGGGAGCGAGAAATGGGACAACGCCATCAAAAAGAAATTTGAGGCAGATGCAAAGGCAATCCAAACCCTCTAGCGTGAATTAACAAAGGAAGAATTGAATTGCGTCAGACACTTCATATATCAACACGAAAGACTTGTGAGACAAACTGATCAAGTTGCACGAAGAGACATCAAGTACCAAGGTATGTCTGCTTTTGAATAAATTATATAAAATTAAAATATAACAAGAAAAGTCAGCGAGCTAGCAATATGTCCGGATCTAGGACCTCCTAAATGGACTCCATATCATCGGACAATAAATCGAAAACCGAGACATCATTAGATATGCTTTGAAAGTCTTCATGAGAAATACCTTTTGGATATCTATGGTAGACCCTTACAAAGTTTTGAAGGATTTTTTAAAAATTAAATTAGATGAATTATTTTTTAAATTTAAATTATATGAATAATCTAATACTACTATATCCAAAAACAAAAAATATTACATTATTTGCAGGTATAATTAAAATCAAAGAGTCAAAGTTTAAATTCCGAGTCAAACTCGATTCGAAGAGGAGTCGCATTCATCGAGTGACCGAGAAGCGTAGATTCTGGGTAAGGGTAGAATCAATTTCAACGCCGAAAGCACGTTAGCGACGACTTGGTGCCACAGTCTCGTGATTGCCGCCCCGCTTGCCCCATTTCAGTTCAGTGGCCATTAAGGGCCTTCAATTCACTGTTGAACCGGTCCACACGTTGTCTTACACGCACTCATTGACTTTGCCACACATGCCGACATGATGACCAGATCAAACTGACAGCTCATGCCGTAATTTAGGGACTCAGTCAAGCTTTCGGCGGTAACATGCGTTCAGCTTTGAAATTGAGTCTAACCCACCCATAATCTACGCTCCAATCTGAACTACATTACTGTTAATTTGTCGGACTCAGTCATGCTTACTATAATATATTAAAATAAATGAATTCAACTTAATTTAAATTATTATACATAAAATATTTTTATTCAAAAAAAATATTTATATTAATTTAATCAGAATTATTTAAATTTAATCCAAATTAATTTAATTTGATCAAAATCATTTTAAAATTATTATAATAACTACTATAACAATATAACATAACAGTCATGACATGACCACTACTATATTATAGCAATAATCATCTAATTGTTATACAATTGCAATATCATGTTATAATTATTATAACTTTGAAGTGATTAACAAAAATATTTTAATATAATAATATTTTATAGGTAGTAATTTTAATCAAGTTAAAATATAAAAAAATTAAGCTTATTTATTTTAATATGTTACAACTATATTGTAACTATTATAATAATTTTTAAATGAAAAATATATTAGAGTAGTATTTTAATATTTTTTTAAAAAAGATGCCTTTTATTTAAAAAAGAATAATTTGCCTAAAATTACTAGTCAAAAAGTTCAAAAGCCATAATTTAAAAGGTTTATCACGAATCATGTTAAACGCAAACAATTTAGTTTCGCATAAGGTTTTGATTTTTCATTGAGGTTGGGGATCTTTTGTTTTTTCAAAATTGGTAAATTAATTGATCTAATTTTTTTAAAAAAGAAAGTGTTATCAATTTGATTAATTTCGTTTCATGAGGTAGATGAAGTGTTTTAAGTTAAATTCCAACTTCAATGTATAAAATTATTATTATTTATTTATAATAAAAATAAAAGAAAAAAAAAGAAGAAGAAGTGTTGCAACATGATTTCCGGACGGTGCCACAATACTTATTTAATTCTACGCGTTTATTTATCCAATCGAAATTGACAATGGTGCTCGATCGACTTCAAAGGGCGGCAGATGAAGCTAAGAAAATTGTGTTATCAACTCTCAATCAATGGCCTCGTGTCGGCACACCTGGTGGTGGTGTCATTTTTGTCGGCAATAGCAAGAGAAACACGACATATTTGAACCTGATTTGAATGAAATTCAGATCGTAACACTTTAAGCTAAACAGACTATCTTCTTTTATATTTGGGTTTATAGTTTATGTTACTTGATTCATAATAATTATGAATTAATCACTATTGCATCGAAACGGGTATGTAGTTTATGTCATAATAGATGGACTTCTATCAACACCTATTAGTTTTCTTCATATAACAAAACCTCTTAGAATTTTGTTAACGTCTATTGCACTTCTTTCTCCGCCACTTAGAATTTTTCCAACTTTAATATTTATTGTATTATCACGACACTTACATTTACCTATCAAGACTTTATCCATGCACTTGACAAACACATAAAAATAACAAGATTAAATCTAATTAAATTTTTTTACCAATCATATTAAAATAATCTAATTAGACGCCATCACTTAGATGTAATTCTACCATTAATATCTCATTGAATTCTACATGTTTTACTCATGGATAGATAATGTTAAGAATTCTATCATAGTTATTTTTAGTACCAAAAGTTATAAAATTTTCAAAACTTTATAAAATTTTCAAAACTTTATCATCTCTTGAGCAAAAAGGTGGAATTCGCCACCCCAGCTCCACACGATCGATCTCACGACCATCTGTGAGGAGGTAAATTGAGAAGTTGCAATTGGTCACGATGGAAAAGGGCATTACCTCAACTTTGCCGAGATTCCACTCTTGCTCACTTCAGTAATTCTGCTCTGTCGTAACCAACTCAATTATACCTCGGGGGACCTTGTCATATACTAGCTCACCAGTTGACTTTGTCTCATCTTTGTCATAAGTTAGATCACTTACTATTTCGATCTTATCATCCATATCTTTCTCTGAAAATATTTTATCCAAATTAAAAAAAAAGAACTTACAACCTTTAAGATTTCAAGCACTATGATCACAGTGTGAGGCTTCCTCAGCTGGAACTTGTCTATCACAATCTCGACCATGTACCTCATGATCTTCAAGATCTTGCATAGCTAGACATTGGGATAACTCCATGACTTGTCTTTATAGATCTTCAAGTATCTCGTTTCAAGTGCTACGATCATGATGCAATGCTTCCTAAGCTGGAAGCTGTGTGTCACGATCACTACCACGATGATCATCCATGGGATCTAAGAGCTCTTATACCAACCAACGCTAGAAGGGATAACAATTATTTTACAGGCAATATTGATTCTGATGATTAACTACAAACGTCAAAAATCAATCATCTAAAACTTATTAATTCAAAAAAATATAAGGAGATAAGGAAATAAGCGATACTATTGAAAATTTTATTAAACCAAAAAGTTTTTTTTACGAGAACTCTAACCCTGTTTAAATAGCCTATGAAATAAGAAAATATTAAAACAAAAAAAAGTAAAAAAACTAAAAAGATAAAATCTAAACTCACATGTACAAAGGAAAAATAAAAAAATTAAAAAGATAAAATCTAAACTAATTTTTAGAAAAGAAAACTAATTTTAAAATTTTAAAATAAATAAAAGATCAAATCTAAAGTTTAGACGATTCAATTCAAGTGAACCACACTGCTGCAATCTAACCGTGCCAACCGCGTCAGGAGGCCACGGGTTGATCATCTTTCTTATCGATAATCTCGATCGTCCTTCAAATTAAAGCCCAAAAGAGAGGTTAATAACTTCGATTTCTTCTCGTCATAGTTTGGACAAAAATATAGCTATATCAGAGGACATAAAATAATTGTGCTGTTGGATGCTCCTGCATTAGCTTTCTTGGTCGATTAATGAATTTTAAGCGAAACACATTGATGAACTTAGTGTATTTTGATTTCTAAAATTTTTCCATGAGATTGGATGTGTGAGTTTGTAGGAAGTATATATGGTGTTCATGCTCGGTTCTAGCATCCTTATGTATTTATGTCAAACGCCTACTTTCGAAGGCCTAACTTTTGACTCGAGTGTCAAAACGAGATGTTCTACATGCCAAATCGAAACGCGTTCAATGATCTACATTTATTACTAAGTGAAACCCCATAACGGGCCATGTTTCAACCCCAAAAATATCATTTAAGACCTTTTTGGAAGTTCAAAAGAAATTTTATCTTTTTTTACTAATTTTTCCTCACAACTTATCATATGGATGGCAGAACCAGTCATGGATATTATAAATATCTTCACTGCACTACCCTATTTCATTTCATGAAAATTTTTAGAAATCTAAACTCCTAGGTCCATCAATAGATTTTGATGAAAATCCATTGATAGACTTAGAAAGCTCTAGATCGGATTCATTCTAAGTGTTATAATTTCATAAAGTTCCCTAGAGTTTATATGCACCCAAAGATATCAATTTAAAGTATTAAGAATAGTGATCTGAAGATTTTCAAAGTTTCAGACTTTAAGATAATTGACATATACACATAACATATCGTAGGGATGTTAGAATTAGAAATAAACACCATACATAACATCACTATACTACCCTCTTCTATCTCATTGCAAAATTTCAGAAATCCAAGTCATCTAGGTCAATTAATGGATTTCGATCAAAATCCACTAATGGATCTAGAGAGCTTCGATCAGACATATTTCAACTTCTATGGATTTATTAGATGAGCCTAAATCTATTTTAAAATCATCCTAATAGTGTTCAAAATTATTTGAAACTTTTAAAATACTATGGTGTTAATTGTCAAAGACCAACACTATAACACTATTATATTATTTGTCTTTGAAAATCAACACCATGTGTGATCAAAACTAATACTATGATGTTGATTTTTAAAAATCAACACTAAAGTAATTTTTTATTTTATTTTTTATTAATAAAATTAATTCTTGTTATTTATTTTATTTTATTTTTTATTCTTTTATAATTAGATATTAATAAATATTTAAAATTATTATTTAATTTTTTATTAACCTTTGTTTTATATTTTTTTATCAAAATGTTAACTATTTTTTAAAAATTAAAAATAAAAATAAATTATTTACAAGATTATATATTAAAGTTTAAATTAAGTTTAATTTAAGAGGGAAAAAATAGCGGAAAGATAGAAAAATAATGTTGCAGGTAAAGGAGAGAAGAAAAAAAATTTAAAAAAATGATAGAGTAGTAAAATTAAAATTAAGTGTACGTTTTGAAAATATTAAAATTCCTGTGCACTTTTTAGGAATTCTAAAATCTTAGGTGTGTCCTTTGGAAAATTACCGATACGTAATTGGGAAACTATGATTGGAGTGAGATTCACGTGCTATTACTTATGGAGAGAGACAATTCAAGTTAACTTAAAAGAGTGAACTAGTAAACATATATTAATGATTTAACTATGCTCATTTTATTATCAAAGGGCCCACTAAAATTCTAAAATTTTCAAAAGACACATCATATTTTTATTCCTTTTTTTTTAATCAAAAGACGCATCTTATTTCAATACCATTCCTCTCTCTAATAGCTATAACACCAACTCTTTTTCTCATGTATTAGCACCAATATGCTCTAATTTATGGAACCCTATAACATAGCAGTACTATATTTTAAAAATCAGTACTAAAGTGATGTTAAACTTTCAAAATTAATACCATAATATTCTAATTTCTCTAACTTAGGAATACAGTAGTGTTATAATTTTCAAAATCAGTATCATAGTATTCTGATTTCTTTAACCTAGCAACATAGTGGTACTGAATGTTGAAAATCAACACCAAAGTGGCGATGAACTTTCAAAACTAACACCACAGTATTCTAATTTCTCGAATCCAACAATATATTGGTATTGAACTTTAAAAATTAACACCACCTTAATATTGAACCTTTAAAATCAACATCATAGTATTTCAATTTCTCAAACCTAGTAATACAATGATAATGAATTTTGAAAACAGACAACAAAGTGCTAAACCTTCAGAATCAACATGTATTTGTTAGCTGGGGTATTTGTTGGTTGAGATGTTGTTAAGGCAGTATGCTCTTATCAACATAGTGGTATCATGCCTCCAAAAAATCCCTTAGGGGGTTTTATGATATGGGGTTGTTTCGGCGATGGGGTCGGTCACTATAAAAAATTTATCCACTACAGTTTTAAAATTGTCCCCGGGGCATGGTGCCGTGGTAGGACACTCAGGCACCCACGGTTCGATCCCCAACTATGGCGTATTTGCAGGAATGTTCCTCCAAATGGGAAGTATAATCAAAGGATGTTAGGCATCTGGGCTGGCCGCTGCGTGCACTTCCCGATTTACCCTGGTGGTCGGTGGGAAACTTCCGTGGGGCCAGGCCGGTCACCCCCAGAGATAGTCAATAGGGCTAACTGGGATTTATCATTTTTTTGTCAGATGAAGAAGCAACCGAAGTTCCAATTAGATGAAACAAATAAGGTTCTCCGTGATAGTATCAGTTGTAATAATTTAGAACAAAATCATTTCTACATATATATACTTTTATAGTATCCTCATCATGGAAAGTTTTATTTCTATATTTGCAATGACTACACAGATAACGTAACTCTGCATCATTCATGCATTCTGGATGACTCTCAGCAAAATTCACAAACTCTTCAACTCCAGCATAATATTCATCTCAGATAAATCCATTTTCTAATCTATTGTACATCCAAGCTTTATTCATATACATTGTAACACTCTACAATAATAAATTTTCATTGAGATTAAATATGTAAAACTACACACGCAGATAGTTTAAACTTATTCTTAAGCACCTAGACTTACTACTATCAATAATATTTCAACTTAAACTAAATATTAACTTTGAGTTTGAACCTTAATCTTGTAGTCCACCAAGGCATCGATTGTAAGGTCGCAGCTGACCATGCTACTGAACTGCCAAGCTATATAAAGTTTAATTAAATGCAGATTAAAGAGCCGTTAAAGTGTCATGACCCGGAGGTGTCACACTGGAAGGTACCTCACTTGGTGACGATATAATAAAGGGACCAATAAAAATGAAGGAGACACGACACAACAAAACCATCTATATCTTATCAATAGACTAACCAAAACTTCAAATATCCATACCAATCCGAGAACCAACACGTGAATGTCTCTAAGCAACTTTAAAGAAAACTCACTAAAACAGAGTATGATCCAACCTGTGCCTGCAAACTGGAGTCCAAAGAATGTAGATAGTTAGCCAATGGATAAGTGGGTAATTATGAAAGATGTGCATGAACTTAATATTATTTAAGAAGCCAAAGAAAACGGAGCAAATCACAAGTTATTATCTCAACTGTAAGTTCTTCATAAAGTTCTCCGTGTATAATATAAATACATATGTACGTACCATTATCTTTTGTTATCATTGTCTGGAATCAGATCACATATGTATGAATTTCGTTTCTCAACTTGATTATATCATTTATTATCATCAATCATCTCAATCTTTATTGTTTAATCAAACTATAGATTATTTCAACTTAATTATGATCATTTTAATTAAGTTATATATATATATATCATCAGTCTAATCTTGACAGGATTAAAATCAGTGTCAACATTTTATATAATCAATCAGGAGCCAACATCATTAGAGAATAATAATAACTCATATATAGGCAACAACATATAACCTCCTCATAATTTATTGTCGCATACATTATCTAACATACGGGCTAACAGCGCCCTCACCGGTGGAAGATCTTTGTGTTTTCATTGGATAAGATCTTTGTGTTCACCACTACTCCACTATTTTGCGTTTTCAACAATCTCTCTCTCTTCTTTGTGTGAAATCTAAACCCATTGATGACATAACCGAAAAATCTCCTTGCCATATCTGATGGACCACGAGCTAACCATCTAAGCTCATCAGTAACTTGTGCACTGCTTTGTTCATCCAATCGTTGAATCTAAAATATGGTAGGAGCATAACTTAGGCATAAGTAATTCATAACTAATAAAAGAATTAAAAAAAGAAACTAATTTCTTTCTACGTACCCTCTCTTTAAACCAATCATTGAACTTTAGGACATGAAGCTTCTCAAGTTCAACGGCAGACAATCGTCGTCGAGACTGCATCTTTAATAATGCAATGTGTTCTCTAAAAATCAATATAAATATAGTTATTTGGCTAACAAAAATCTCAAACTATAGAAATGAAATTAAACTTATGACTTACTCTATAAATGAAGCTATTGCATCTTGGTTGAAAAGCACATATCTATGAGCCTGTGAAAACTCCATCTTGTCAAGCTTACTTCTGCTCACTCTCTTTCGTTTCCCTACTTTGAACTTTTGTTGTCTTTTCAATCCTAGTGGTCTCCCTATTGGATGTAAAAAGGTTCCATCATCTATTAAACTTGAATCTATTTCATCATCAGTTCTTCTAGGTCTAGTAAGCCTTGTCTCTACCCCAGATAAATATTGTGAACAAAATGTCAAACACTCATTAGCCAAGTAACCTTCTGCAATAGATCCTTCAGGATGTGCTCTATTACGCACAAATGACTTCAATGTTAGAAGAAACCTGAAGGCAACACATAATATAAACTCATTACTAGGTTTTGAATCTATATATTCTTATTGGTTAAAAGGAATAGTATATATCTTTCAATAGGATACATCTATCTATATTGCACCGGTCCTGCAACCTTAGCTTCATGCACCAAATGGATTATCAAATGCACCATTACGGTAAAAAAAAGATGGAGGAAAAATTGTTTCTAGCCGGCAAAGTGTCTCAACAAATTGATATTCCAATAGCGTAAGAGAATCCACATTCAGCACCTTTGAACATATTTGTCTAAAGAAATTATAAAGATTAATTAAAACTGATGTGAGTTTATTTGGTAAGGAACCCCTTAATGCAATTGGAAGAAGTTCTTGCATCAACACATGGCAGTCATAACTTTTTAACCCTAATATCTTGTGCTGCTTTACTTGCACACAATGTGGAATGTTTGACAAGCATTCATTTAGAGCTTTTATATTCTTTAGAACACTCAAGAAAGCTTTCTTTTCCTTTGTAGTCATCTGATACCATGCCCTAGGTAAAATCACTCTAGTACTGTTAGGATGTGGTTGAGGATGAAGCACACTTTGAATACCAAAATCTACAAGATCTTTTTGTGCCTTATAATTATCTTTTTATTTTCTTGCTTGATTTAACAATGTACCAAGTATGTTATCACAGATATTTTTCTCAATATGCATCACATCAAGGTTATGACCCAATACATTATGTTGCCAATAAGGCAAAGTAAAAAAAATGCTCTTCTTTTTCAAAGGTTGGGGCTCACCCATATCTCCCTCACCATCTTCTAAATCATCCAAATATCTCAAAACTGAATTGCCATCAAGAATTGTAGGTTGATCTCTGAATTCCTGTGTTCCATCAAAGTCTTTTTTGTTAAGCCTCCACTTGTGATCAAAGGCCAACCACCGACGATGACACATGTAGCAATATTTTCTACCATGGTGCAACCACTTTGATGTTGTTTGAAAACCACAACATGGGCAAGCATATTGGCCTTTAGTACTCCACCCAGATAGGTTAGCATATGCTGGGAAGTCATTAATAGTCCACATTACTGCAGCACGGAGTTGGAAGACCTCTTTCTTGGAGACATCAAAGGTTTCAATTCCTGTATCCCACAACTCTTTCAACTCTTTCACCAATGGTTGTAGGTACACATCAATATTATTTCCAGGAGATTTAGGACCTGGAATGATTAATGACAACATGAAAAAAGATTGTTTCATACACATCCAAGGTGGAAGATTGTAAGGAATTAGTATGACAGGCCAAGTGCTATGAGTAATACTCATAGTTCTGAAAGGATTAAACCCATCAGAAGCTAAGCCTAATCGAACATTACGGGTATCAGATGAAAATGTTGGATACCGAGCATCAAATTCAATCCAAGAAAGAGAGTCGGCCGGATGCCTAAGAGAACCATCCTTTGTTCTACCCTCTGAATGTCATCTCATCAACTCAGCAGTTTTAGAGGATTTGAATAGCCTTTGTAGTCTAGGCTTTAATAGAAACCATCAAAGGATCTTTGTCGGTACTTTCTTCAGCTTATTATTCGCTTGCGTTTCCTCATTTTTTGATTTCCACCTTGACTTACCACACTTTGGACATACTTCATCTTTGTTATAGTTGTCCCAAAATAATACACAGTCATTAGGACAATCATGAATCTTCTCGTATCCTAAACCCAATCTTGAAATTATATTCTTTGTCTCATAGTATGACTCGGGCAAGACATTTCCTTCGAGTAAAACATCTCCCAATAATTCCAATAACATAGAGAATGATTTGTCACTCCAACTATAAAGACACTTTAAGTGGTATAAATGAACAGTAAAAGACAACTTGGTAAACTTCTTACAATTTGGATAAAACATTTGCTCATTCTCTTTAAGCAATTGATAAAACTTGTTACTTGTCAAAATTTTCTCTTTGTTGCGGGTTCCTCTCTTCATTATTGTCATGGGTTTCTTCTTCCATAGGATGCATTGTAAAAGCATCTTCAAGTAATCCTTCCATATCATGCTCCATTTCTCTAGACTGGGGTGGGAAAAAATATCGAATTTTCGATATACCGCACATACCATACCGATATTTACCGTCCATATCGAAAATTTTGGTATACCGAAAATTTCGGTACGGTATAATACCGTATCGAATTTTTCGGTATCGGTATGAAATTATTATTTTTCGGTATTTCGG
>JBBMKF010000059.1:6466298-6476354 GCA_037834155.1 Curcuma caesia
TTTTTATATATTTTAACTGATCTTTACTTTATGATGGATTAGTCTTATGTTATATTGTGATGTATCATATATATTTTGTATTAAGTACAGAACGTGAGTCGTATTTTAAAATCGCTGCTGATTATTAGAATATCACATGGATAACGATGCTTCTTCGATGCTTAATTCAAAATTGAATGAAGAATATGCACCTTTTGGTCGAAAATGCCAACTCAAACACAAGTTCTGGACATCTCTCTATTTCCTATCTATCCCCAAAATATTAGTCAAAATAAAACAAATAAAATAATGATAAGTATAATTAATTATTTTTTATTAAAAAAAAATCACTTAACGTGATTATTGCCCACTCTAAATTCCAAGGGTTTTAACGCATTTTAATAATTCTGAAGCTTTAAAGTCCCTTTATCAAATGGATGAAAAAGTAGAAAACCAAATAAATTTTGAAACGAGAATATTTTAGGAAAAGTAGTAAATTCAAGTGCTAATTTGAAATTTTTGCCCGTTGGCGACATTAACTGAAATGGTAAAAATAATGGTACGATCCTGCACCATTTATGGAAACAGAGTGTAATTTATTAAATTCGGAGGGATTAAAAGGAAAATATTTCCAACTTATATAGGTCTTTTCCCCAGATATTTTGATGCTCTCTCAGTCCTTCCTCAAATCCGCTCGTCGCGTCCGTCCCTTCAACTTCTACTAGCCGCTGCACCGACCACCGTCGGCACCGGGAAGCCGGCTTCTGGAACCCAGCCCCAACTGGCTACAAAGCGGTCGCCTCCGACGATCCCTTTCCCGTGTCCAAGCCGAACCAAGACAACCCTACCGACGAAAAGGGGCAACCTCCTGCGGGTTCCTTTCCCGTGTCCCAGCCTCGCAGGACGAACCGAGGCCAAAGCGTGCTTCCACAGGGTCTCTCAACTCTTCTTCCGCCGTTGCCTTGAGAACGAAGGGATTCTGTAAGAAGCAGAGTGGATCAACCGAGCTCTGATACCATGTAAGAACCTAGGAACCAATATTTGCGATCTTAAAGTTCTCTCAATTTTTTAGGTTTAGTGTTACAATCTGCGAAAAGATGGTCATTTGAATTGGCTATTTTTTATAACAGTAAGCACGAGAAGATGGTTAAGAAGAAACCCGTATGCGAGGAAGGTTACAACGAGTGCTCCAATAAAAAAAAGCTATCTTCATGCTCTGCTGCTCCTCATTTTCCTTGCGATCCTCGTCCAGTTCACCCTTCTTTCTTCAAGATCATGATTGGTGATTTCCAAGAGTTCTTGGTATGTTTTCTTTGAACCCAATTGTTTTTTTTTTCTGATGCTCGGTTTGTTTGCTTTATAAATTCGTCTGTATAATTGATTGTTTCATGTTTATGCAGTTCATACCCCCAGACTTTACCAAAGTTGTGGTTGATTTAGTCGATAAGAATGTGTATCTAAAAACTTCTCTCGGAAGTTGTTTTAAAGTTAAACTCTCAGTTGTTAATAAATCCTTGGCATTTAAAGATGGCTGGCCTGATTTTGTTTTGGATCACTCTGTTGCTGATGGGGATTTTTTGACGTTCACATATGTCAGCAAATCCTTGTTTTGTGTTGATATTTTTGGGAGGAATACTTGTGAAAGGGTTTGCATTGGCAAAACAGATGGAAATATTCTCAAGGAAAAGAAGAAAGAAAAAGCTGACACATCTCTTCGGAGGCCACAGCTTGTCAAGGGTCAGAAATCTTTTGAAGCACCAAGTCTCAAGAAAGAATCACTAGAGAAGACTGATCCGCTGAGTACTAACAAAAATGTTTCTAAATGTCTTGGTGGAACAGAGGTTCACTTTGGCAAAATGTCTGACAATCTCTACTCCAGAAAGAATCGAAGGAAGGCTGATTCCTCTCCTGAAAGGACACAGCTTGTTAAGAAACCACATTTTCTTGAAGCTTCAAATGTTAAGAAAAGATCAGAAGAGATAAATGATCCTACAATTTCTGCCAATTGTTCTGCTGAGTGTCTGGTGCAGAATAACAATGAGTCCGGAAACTCTGCCCGAGGTATTGAAATGATGGATGATCCTGATTATGGTTGTGTAGCTAAAAACCCAGATAAAGTTGAAAAGAAACCTAAGTTTCCTCCCCCTCATAGCTGTGGTTCTGGAAGTCCTCGAGATGTTGTAATTCAAATGAACAAACCATCAGCCAACATGATCCTGGGAGAAGTTCCAATAGAAGATGAAGAAAGAGGACATTCTTTTGTACATGAAACCAATAAAAAACAGATTTCTAATTGCCAGGATGTCATCCTTGTTACTCCTGAGGTAGATGTTTTGCTTCCATCTGCCGACATGATCCTGGGAGAAGTTCCAATAGAAGATGAAGAAAGAGGACACTCTTTTGTACACGAAACCAATAAAAAACAGATTTCTAGCTGCCGGGATGTCATCCTTGTTACTCCTGAGGTAGATGTTTTGCTTCCATCTGACATAAATGAGATGTATCATCTAGGAGAAAATGAATCCGACTATCTTCATGAACAGAATGTGATGAATGCAATTGCAGCTGACGAGATTGTTGGCAGATTTCTTCTCACAGAGGATGGTGTATGCCACATTGTAGAGGATGATATAGAAAATGGAGGATGCAAAGCTAACATAATCAAGAAATATCATGCAGGAGAAAATGGGAATGGTATAGGGGGGATAAATACAATTGCAGATGAAGAGGTTGTCTGCAAATTTCTTATTACAGAGAATGGAATATGCCATATTGTAAGTGAAGATATAACACATGGACAAGGTGCTGCCACAAATACCAATGTAACTGGTAATGGCATGGGATGCATTGACACTGTTAACATGCCTAGAGATGCCTCATCTACCCATGAAAGTTCTCCAGCAGATAATTCCCTTTCACCTGTAATTCAACATATTAATGATCAAACGGCTAACAGAATAGTTGTGAACAAGAAGAGGAGTAAGTTCCCAATGCCTAATTTGTATCTAGTTATCTAGTTCCTTTTTCAGTGATCTTCAAGATTTTATGTGTAAACTTGCATTCTCTTTTTCTATCTTTCGTAAGTATGCTAAGTTGGTGGAGAACTCGCTCTAAGAAAAAAACGTATTAGCAGCTTATATGTCATGGGAAGGTTACAATTTTGAAGCGTAATACTAATTAGTGAATATTTGGTATATGAAGATATTTATACTGCTTTTTACATCCAAATATATAAAATTCAACTAATATGGCAAGCCAAGGATCTGAAAGAATTACTAGAGAAATACCACATATAGAGGTTCATTTACTCTGCAATTTTGACAAAAATGGAATTGTAATGTTGGGATCATGGGTAGCAATTGACAATATTTTAGTGTCATGGGTACCCCTCAATTGGAAAAAAAAAAAAATTCATTAGAACCACCTATAGGTTATAAGTCAAAAATGACTAATGTATACATTTAAAAAAATTGTGAAGATATGGTAATAAGGGTAGCATTTCCAAAATTTTGCCTAGACAAGATATATCCTTATTTGCAAGATCAAGCACTTGTTGATATGGTCTTCAACCCATTAGGAGTACCATCATGAATGAGCGTGGCGTGGATATTTGAATGTTCGTTCCGGTTAGTTGGGGATCTACTGAAACAGCATTATAGAATAGACACTAGGTAGTATAGATATCATTATTTGAGAAGTTGATTGTTGAAATGATAATTGAAAGGACAAAAGTAGAAACTATCAATTTTATTGGAACCCTTAAAAGACGTCTATGGGCTCATATAGATTTTTGTACCTATTTTAATCCTTATACTGGGAGTTACTATAGCAGTGTACTAGTAATTGTGTGGATAGAAGGAGAAATATTTGCAGTGCTACAACAATGTATTGGGCTTTATTATGCTGGTCCCTTGGGAATTCTTCAATCTCTAGCAAATGGAAGTAAACTACTGTAAAAGATATTTTCCCATCTAGAGGAGATGTTCGACTTTGGTAGCTCAATTTTCATGAAATTTTAAATAAGATCATTTCCCTTTAACTCAATAAAGGAAGCGGGAATCTCTTTCGGAGGACCATCTTGTTCTAGTCTCTGGCTCCCAATTCAATATCAAACAAGTGCAAACTAATTGAATGCTTGTGTGAGAAATTCTTCTAATTGATTTACCATTTTCATAAAGGACGACCCTAAGTTGGACATTATCTTTCCCACAAGAGGTATTGAGGAAAAGGTGTTGCTAAATTTATACCATCAACTATTTTATATGCGACCATGGGTTAATTTGAATCAAAATGCTTTTTCGTCATGGTGTGATCCATTGGGCATAGATCCAATTTATCAATTTTTTGATTGCTTAGAATTGTTTTTCTGATTTCGGTCATGTAAAAATGCCGCAATCATACATTTCATGGGGAAATCAAGAAATAGATTGAATGGAACATGTATGTGTTCTTTTCATGTCAAAGAAGAAAAGAACTTAAGATATATTTAATTTAAATTTTTAATATAGAATATAAATAATGTGCATAGATTATGCATACAAATTAAAGCCTATTTTGGTAGCATCTGAAGTAAATAAAACAAAGAAATAAAATGTTAGGGATAAGGAATAAACTATAGATAAATCCAAGCATTGTTTTCATAAATCCAAACAATCTTATAACTGGCGTTTGTCCCCCACTAGATCATGGTAATTTTTTTTTGTGAAAATGTTGTCTATTCAAATATGAACTGTAGATATTTTTTTTCTCAAATTATAAATATTTGATGTTGGCTCTTTAATTATAAGATCAGCTAAGTCCTATTTAGCCACTCTAGGACCAACTATTCATGCCATTATGGTAAAATGTTTTACAAAGGAGTACATTAGTTACATTTATCATGAAAAGTTGAGATCTAGTGGCATAACACAAGATCTTCCTAAAGTGGAACAATCTTAGAAGTACAAAATACTTTGCCTGCAGGTAGAACTGGCTGTTCATACACAAAACGACTTACTTCGTCGTTAGATAGTTTTGAAGGCAACCGTCAGGATATGCCTTATATGACTACTGAATCAAATCAGTTGGATAATAACCTTCAGGATATACCTGATGGGACTGCAACAGCTAATCAATCTGGTAATTCTAGACTGGTTTAGTTACCTAGTCATTTTTTTCTTCAGATTTTATAATTTTTTAATGATGATAATCACAGTAAAAAATAATCTTAAACAACAGGAAAGGTATCTGATATTCTGCTAGAAGTGAATGGGGAAGAGGATGAATCTTGCCTAAGAAGAAGCCATGATCCTAAATCTGCAGAGGTGAAACCTACAGGCTTGGATGGCGTTTTTTCATTAAGTTCTCCGTGTTTCAGCTTAACTTTATCGTCCAACTACCAGTTCTACATTGTAAGTTAACTAACATATTGAGTGGTGATTTTTTATTTCTTTACTTTGAATTATATCTGAAATTTCATTGCAATACTCCCTCCTTTTTCTGTGAAATCATCTTGGAGAGGAAAGAAGAATTAATGCTGGGCTGACCTTTATGAAAGCAGACATTTAGTAAGCTAGTCCAGAACTGTAACTGTTCTATTTTACTCTGCCAACTTTTGGCCCATGTTGACCAAGGTTCAGGATCTCATTCTGGCATTCCAATGCCGAGTTTTAGTAGCTAGCATAGACTAGATCATGTAGCTGCCAATTGATGCACTTTATCTTAGCACAAGTTAGTGTACGTTCATACAGAGGAAAGGGATGAAGAAGAAACAAAAATGGAAGAAGATGACGAATAAAATCTCAGTCTGTCCTCCATAAATGTCCCAATCTGTTACACCCAAACTTGGGATTAGGATGTCCAAAAGTGCCAGTGCCAACTAACATTCTTATCCAATGTAACTATTTGTAGTGATCTTTTCTTCTTGGTGGAAACTCTCCCATTCATGATTCTCTATTTTGGCTCCTCCAAGAGTCATCTCATTCAAGGAAGGAGGCTGCATATAAGATTATGAAACTCTACTCTTGAAACTTGTTAGGATGTTTCGAAAATATGGTAATTGCATAATTTGGTTTTTTGTGCTGCAAAATTTCTTGAAAATATGTGTAGGCATGCATATAAACTAAAATGAATTTGACTGATAGATAGTTAATTAGATAAGTTGCATTGTTTGCATGAGACGCAGAAGGAGATAAAATAGCAGAAAATGATGTAAAAGATTTTCATACTATTACTAGTAATATAACCATACATAAGAATTAGATAATGGGATTAGAATCACAAATTCTTGTTACTGATCCTAATTGTTGAAACTAACAGCTTCTGGTTCTTTGTAGTATTCAAAAGTCAATAATTGTTAATCCGAGGATGCTTAAATATATGCTGTGCAAGACTTGCTCAAGAAGTTTTAGTATTCTTTTTTTTTATAATATCGATTGTTGCAATCTCTCAGTTAGCAATAGCTCAATGTTAATCATATAAATGTTTACTCAGTACTTCCATTTCATTTACCTTTTTTCGTATTTGGATAAGTTCTGGTATAAATTCTGCTTCCATACTGCTATATTTCTGTTTCTTGGTTTACATCCTTTATTCAAGATTTATGATCTGACCTCTTACTTGCTCATATGTTTCGAGTGCAGGAGCTTCCTCATAGGCTGCAATTACCAAGAGGCAGAAAAAGAACTGAAACTAAAATTGTAGTTCTTCGCGATCCAGACCTCAGACTATGGCCTGTCATGTACCACGAGACTGACCGATTTACCGGTTTCGTGGCTGGGTGGAACGATTTTGTCAAAGCTAACAACCTACAACAGGGACACCATTGCAATGTTTTTTCGATAGGCAACAAGAAGGAGCTTCTATTTCATGTGCAGATAGCACAACAATGACTGGTCGGAACCCACTCGGAATTCCTCTTCATCCTCTGTTTTGTTAAACTCACATGATGTGGAGGTTCCCTGTGACAAAACTGATTTCCTTTATTGCAGATTAGTAGTTTAAGGGCGTGCCTTCCTGTGCCCAATACTTGTCCGCGACTGAGTGGGTCGGGCGTCTGGATCGTTTCTAGATGCTCCGACTCATCCGGATGCGTACTCAATTGCGGACGCTATACGACAGAGACATGGTTTCACTAACAAAATGTTGCTCCTTTAATCTTGTTTAAGGCTCACTTATATGATCTGAAGATGATTGCCAAACACAGGGGCATTAGTTTATTATGATAATTTTCATGATTTATTATGATAAATTAAGAGTATGTTATATAATTAATTTATAATAGTTTGTCATTTATAGTAGTCGATGCGCGGGAGCAAAGAGCCGCTCTGGTTTATCGGAACTAAGTACTCAGAAAACTGCAAACTTTCGATGTGGGACTAAGAAAACCAAACTTGTGGGGACTGGGGAGTTCGTCTTTCTGAGATTTGAAATTATGAGCGTCGCCTCCGGCCAAGCTCTCCACACCGCCCTACTCCGCCTCCTACGCCGCCCGCGGTCTTCTCGCCGTTGCTTCCAAAGGATCCACGCCCTCCTCCTCACCTCTGGCCTCACGGTTGACTCGTTCGCCGCCGCTTACCTTGCCGCGCTCCTCCCCGCCTATCTCCCTCCCCCCACCGCCTTCGCCGCCATCAACTACATCCACCGCCTCCGCCGCTACCGATTCCCGCTCCTCTTCAACTCCCTCATCTCCGGCTACGCCCGGAGCGAACGGCCCGACCTCGGCGTAGCCGTCTACAAGACCATGTTGGCCGACGGCACTCTCCCCGATCACTACACCTTCCCCGTCGTCCTGAAATCTTGCATCGAGTTCTCCGGTGTCGCCGAAGCCAAGCAGATCCATGGAGCCTCGGTTAAACTCTGCTTCGCCTCCGATCTGGTTGTCCAGAATGCGCTCGTCCATGTCTATGCAATTTGCAGGGTGTACGATGATGCACGGGTTGTGTTCGACGAAATGCCTCTCAGAGATGTTGTATCCTGGACCGGCTTGATCTCCGGCTATGTAAAGGGCGGGCTGTACAGAGAGGCGTTGCAACTCTTTTCCTCCATGGATGTTGAGCCGAACGCAGCAACTTTTGTTAGCATCCTTGTCGCTTGCGGGAGATTTGGAGACCTGAACGGGGGTAAGATGATACATGCACTGGTGTTGAAGCATGAATGTGGGTTAAATTTGGTTGCTGGAAATGCACTCCTGGATATGTACTTGAAGTGTGAAAGTTTAATCGAGGCCAAGCAGATCTTCGATGAGCTTCCCGAGCGAGACATAGTATCGTGGACAAGCTTCATCAGCGGCTTAGTGCAATGCCAGCAGCCGGAGCAAGCAATTGATATGTTTGCTTCAATGCAGACTTCTGGAGTTGAACCAGATAATGTCACTTTATCGAGTGTTCTATCAGCTTGTGCGAGTTTGGGATCATTGTGTTTTGGAAGATGGGTGCATGAGTACATACATCGGAATGGCATTAAATGGGATGTTCATCTAGGGACTGCATTGGTGGACATGTATGCCAAGTGTGGATGCCTGGATATCGCATTGAATTCCTTTTCTGAAATGCCCTTCAAGAATGTTTCTTCGTGGAACGCAGTGATCGGTGCTCTAGCTCTGCACGGGCATGGTAGAGAAGCTCTTGGCTACTTTGAGCAGATGGTAGGAATTGGCATGAATCCAAATGAGGTGACCTTCTTAGCAATTTTAAGTGCTTGCTCTCATTCTGGATTGGTAGAAGAAGGTCGTTGTTTGTTTAATCTAATGACTAAGTCCTACAATCTTTCTCCATGGATAGAACACTATGGTTGCATGGCTGATTTGCTTGTAAGAACAGGGCTACTTGACGAGGCTTACAAACTCATTCAAACCATGCCAATGAGACCAGATGTACATATCTGGGGAGCTTTATTGGGTGCTTGTAAAGCTCATGGAAATCCAGATCTTCTGCAAGAGATTCTAAACCATCTTCTCAAGCTGGAGCCACATGATACCGGGGTATACGTGCTCTTATCGAATGTATACGCTGCGAAAGGTAGATGGGCAGATGTAACAAGAGTGAGAAAACTGATGAGGCAGAAGGGTATCAAGAAAGAAACAGGAATCAGTATCGTGGAGGTTGATGGTGAAGCCCACAAGTTTGCAGTTGGAGAGTTACAAAACCTACAGGAGGACATTTGGATAGCTTCATATACTTTGGATAAACTATTACTACTTGATGATCAATAGCCTTTAGTTAACTTATGATGAAGGGCAACTCTCATCTCCAAATTCCATTCCATTAGATTGAATATTTCATTGAACATTCTGTGGTTGATCATATCCGACCAGTGGAACTCTTGGAGAATGCTTAGCTCACAAACATTCCCCTGGAGGCTGAAAAGGATAGGAAAAAGATGTCACTGCAGCAGAGGCCTTGTTAATCCAAAGGTCTGATTATTTGCAACATACTAACATAGTAAGTTGACTAGAACTATATGCTACACTTTGCTGAGAAAATAGAATGAAAGGTTAGATCTAAGTATTTTTGTAATATTGGGATTCACTTTATCTTTTGGCAGTAGTTAATGGTGTTGTAGTGTATTTTATACAGCTATATCTTGGAGATGCCTTCGCATCCGAGAAGTGCATGCTATGAGACATTGTCAAGGTCCAAGAATTTTCCTAGAAGATAGTGGAAATCTATTGACTTCTCATTGCAGACTTGAACAGCTTGGGATTGCCATACCGTTTACTCCTGAGAAGAATTCGAAATAATACATTTTAGTTGGTTTTTCTTTTGTAATCTATATATTCAATTTTTACCATTCAATTAATCATAGAAGTGATTTATTTGGTCGCACGAAAATTTTTCATCGATCATCAAGATAAATCGAAAAGTATATATGGGTCTTGGTTGACAATCCAGCCTTATAAAATTTTCAAACTTCTCAGACGTGTTATTGATAAGATTTGAGCATTCCAACTGTTTGAACTTTGATGATTGAACTTTTCATAATTTTTTATTGTTTTTATACAATTTGCCTTATCATCAATGACTGCCCTTATAGCTCAGTGGTAGAGCGTCAGTCTTGTAAACTGAAGGTCCGTAGTTCGATCCTGCGTGAGGGCATTTT
>JBBMKF010000059.1:6481076-6498591 GCA_037834155.1 Curcuma caesia
CGGGAGAGGGGTAGATTATGAAATCAGGGATATCAAATCCTTATTTTGATTTCCATTCCCGTTTACCAAGCATTAACAATGGAAATGAAATAGATTTTATTCACATTCCCCTCTCCTAAACTCGCCTATTAAGCGCCTCTTTACTATTTAAAAATATATTTAAAATATGTAGATCATATATTTTTTTGAAAGGAATTTATTTCTGTTTAAGATCTTTGGCACACCTATACCCGTCCACCTGTGCGTAGGTGGACCCCACTTTTCCTGGATTCTTTCAAATTCCTTTGGACCACGCCAAGTCGAGTGCTCCGCCAGAACACGGCGCGCTACTCTTAAAGCACACGCGCCGCGATTCCGTTGGCGCCTTTCGCCCCGTTTTATTTCCTCCCTTCTCGCCGGTTACATCTCCACCCCAATCCGAATGCCACCATGTCCGCCGCTTCTCTCGCGCCGCAGGCCTCCCTCTGGTGCGCCGCATCCGCCGCGAGGGTTCCGGGAGCCGCCGCTTCGGCGTTCGTGGATGCCCCGAAGCTCGGCAGTTATGGTCCGCGATGTATCGTCGGTTATCGTGAATCCTCGAGGTTTTCCTCGATCGCTGCGCCGAGGAGGCTGAGGCGGAGGTCGCAGAGTTCGCGCGGAGGGAAGTTGGTCGTTTCGGCGTCTTCCAATGCTCGTAAGACTTACTCCTTGTTTGAAAAATTACTTTGTTTTGGCCACTGTTTATGCCTGCCGACTTCCTGATTTCGATGTCTTTCAAGTTTATGTTTGTGGAATGGAAAGAATGGAAAATTTGCATTCTTTTGTCAATTTGGTTATTTTTATTCAATTTCTGGTCTTAAAGGGTTTCTGAACATTTATCCTGACTCTAATTGAGTCCTTTGCTATAGTTTAGGCTAAGGCTAATTGGTGAAAAAACGGGTGGTTGCAACCAGAACTGTAATGTGCATTAGAAATTTTGATTCTTTGGAATTCGCAAAGAATATTAATTTGAATTTAGAGACAGCGTCACTATCTTCTGCTTATCTCATGATTGTTGATGCACAAGGGTGACAAAATGCTACTCTTCATCCAAAATATGCAATCCAAGTTGAAGTTCTTACTTTTTACTGATGCCATTTCTCGTCAAAAAAAATTATTGCAATTGAAATAGATTGAAAATGAATACCCAGCTTTCCTTTATTGTCTGAATGGATTGCGCCTTCATGCAATGAGATAGGACCACTGACTGATAGTATTGACAATTCTCCAAGTATTTATAGTAATGAATGCTCCATGTTGATAACTAAAGATGTGTGTTTTTTCTCCTCTGTCTCTTATATTATCTGTTTTTATTTGCTTTATTGTGGAATCTTCCCATATTTCAGGTACTTCATTTCAGTTTGTCTCCTTCCTTTCTGTATATGTTTGTTGTAATTGTGAAGTCATGCCAGATATCACCACATAAATTATTTCATTCCCAATTTGGTGATTGGTCTGTTCGGTCCTTTGTTGAAATACAAGTTTAACACATTATGGCATATTTTACATGAAGATTTTTTGATCATTTTTTCCTGTCAAATTGGATATATTCTTTTTTGTAAGTTTGAATGTGATAGACAGTTCAGAAGATTTATCATATTTCTTACTTGTGCTCTCCCTATATCATTTTTCTTATCAGTTTAACTGTCACGAGATTAGGTAAAGCTAAACTGCAAGAAGAAAATTTTTGCCCTTGGCAACATCAACTGATTATCTGTCAACTTTGTGGCCCTCCCCCAAACAAATGTGATTAGCATTTTTTTAAAAGATTTTAAGATTTTATCTGGAAATTTTAAGGGCTTCATCATCTTTAACAGTTATGCAGTCTATGCTTCCATCAATTTTTGGCATGTGATTTGTCTGAAAAGCAGTGTAGTTGCACACATTCATAATTATAGATCCCTAATCATATCGAGAGAGATCAAAAATACAAATTCACTTCAGCGTGTGATAAGTCTGCTCTTCAATGGGTATACAGATTCATGCTGCAACTATTGTAATCTGTATATGATGAGGCAAAGCCTTATGCTTAAGTTAAAAAAAGGGCTTTCCTTTGATTGTCCAATTGCAAGGTTTGAGATGAAGTTACAAACCCTACTAAAAACCTTTTTTTTTCAATGAAGCTATGTCTATGCAACTAGTTACTTGGATTACCAGTTTTGGATGTATACCGCCAGTTTCAGTCCTATGATAACTGCAAAAGATAAGACAATTACCCAAAAAAATATCTCAATCTTGGATTTACCGAAACATGTACTTTTTTTTGACAAAAACACACCTGGTATTCTTTCCCTATTTTATCCATCCAATTCAAGTTTTCCTTCAACAGATGGCAATCTGATTCTCAAATCAATATTGTTTAGGTGAAACTGATATTCCAAAAATCTCATTTTGGGTTGATATGAATTCATAGATAAGAGTTGAAGTGAAAATGTTGTCCCAAATTGTTCAAATAGGTTTTGAGGAGATTTTGAAGTGGACTGGTATAATGGGAATGGAAAAGAGGTAAAAAAAGAAAATATGGTTGCAACTCAATACAACAATAACAACAACAACCAAGTCTTATTCCACTAGGTGGGGTCGGCATTTCCAAAAAGACATAGGATTGTAAAATGACTTGAAAAGCAAGCATAAAACTGTCAGGAAAACTCCTGAAAATGAATCTTTAACCAGCATTTATTGTTGACGAGGCAATGGTGAGATACAATATAAGCAATTAGGATATGTTGCTGATTATTGTACTAGTTTTTGTCTGAGTATTATATCTTCTTGAAGAATCCCTACTAATTTTTGGTTCTTTGGTATTAAAAAGAAGCTCTACTAACTTTTGACATTTAAAACTCGAAGGTCATTTATAATCTACTAACCCATGGGTCTATAAGGTGTATCTTATCAATTTGTTTGCTTGGTTTTGGCATAGCTGAAGCAATCACTGCATCTGCCTGGGATGTCTCTGTTCTTCAAAGTGATTTGCCTGTCCTCGTCGAGTTTTGGGCTTCTTGGTGTGGACCATGCAGGGTAGTAGCCCGCATACTGGATGAAATCGCACCGGAGTACGAAGGAAGGATCAAACTCTACAAGCTCAACACAGATTACTATCCGACAGTTGCATCTGTTCACGGCGTTGATCGCATCCCCACTGTTCTCTTGTTTAAGAAGGGTGAGAAGATCAAGAGCATCACTGGTACTCTGCCCAAGTCTTCCTATGTTGAAGCAATCGATCAATTGTTGTATCACTGAAGATGTTACTGATACGCCAAACACTGTTTCTGGAGCTATCTTTTCTCGCTTCCTGCTTGAGGTGAAACAGGAGCCCTGAATGATGTGTTTGCATATATGATTCTTATACTTACCTAACAAATGTAACACTCAAATTGGGTTGAGCCTAAAATGAGTATCATATCACAGTACATGGCTCTATCAATATTTGTTGATGTACTGATGGATTTTTGTTTGTTGTTGTGGAAATACAGCTTTTTATATCAATTCAATTGGTATGAAGATTGAACTACTGTCGTTATTATCTTCAGAATCGTGTATTCCTTGAGTGGTTAGTGTTAGGACTGTAAATGAATTGAATATTCATGAATAAGTTTAGTGTTTGATTTGGTAAAAACATGTTTATGTTCGTTAAATACATCTAAAATTAATTAAATGAATATTTAAATAACTCATTAAATTAATAAGTTTGAATACTACAAAATTTGTTGGTCACCATTATAAGTTGATAAATAATATGACACAACTAATATAATGTGTGGAAGAATTAAATATTGCACTCTGGGCATAGTTGAGTTGGTTACGACGTAACAGAGTTGTAGAAAAGGACAAGGGTTCGAATTTTGACGAAGCCAAGCAATACCCTCTTGCGTCATGACCAATTGCAGTTTCTTGATTTACTTCCTTACAAATAATCGTGTGGGGTCGTTGGAGTGACGGGTTTCACTTTATGCAGAAGAAGAATTAATACCTTCTGTGAAAAGAATAAAAGTTTGAATATGAAGTTGAGATAATACCTTCTGTGATCATCTAATTCCACCTTACTTTTTTTATTAAGAAAAGTAGAAGAACTAAATATTTGTATTTGAGTTGGTATATAATTCACCTTACTTTTTTTTTTTAAAGAAAAGTAGAAGAACTAAATATTTGTATTTGAGTTGGTATATAATTACTTCTTAATATTATCCAATAAAAAAATCCTTCTCATGGATCGCGTGGGCACTGGGCACTACTAATTTTATTGCTCAAAATAAGAACTCATTAGAAGGATAATAAATTTTAAATAAAATTCATATTTATAGCATAGCCAAGTAGAAGTATATTTTTTATTATTTTTAAAAAATAAAAGTATTTACTATATAATTTAATTGAACTTGTCTATCATAACTAAATAAAATTATATCAAAATATAAAAACATACTACCTATAAGTAAACTGAAATAATATTTAATACAACTAAATAGGACATTTAATATAGATAATACTACTCTAGCTAAAATTGAGAAAATAATTTATCTTATTATTTAATAATAATAATTTAAGATTTTGATTGATGTATTTTATCTTCAATGAGGTTGCATTATAAAACATTATTGAAAAATGAATAGTCCATTAAAAATTTAAGAAATTTATTGAATTGCATTTCAATCCGACGGATCTATAAATAGACGGAACCATAGAAGAGAGGATTAAGACGAGGAGCAGAATCAAGCTCGAGGAATAACTTTATTATGGCGGTGGCCTGATCTGCAAGCTGTGCTTCCACCGGCGAAGTGAGAGATCGGGAAGGTTCGCTGCTGCCATTGTCGCCATGGATCTCTCCCCAATCCAAGACGCTCTTACTTCTGGATCCTACGCCACCATCGCCGATACCTGCGACGAGCTCATGCTTCAGGCAAGATCTCCTCCTTTTAGGGTTTCTCTTGGGTTTTCGAGATCAACTACTTCCCTTTTTTTAATGCTGATCTTTCGTTCTTATCCACTGTCTGTCCCGTCTAATTTTAGCTTGCTTCTCGGGGAGTCCGCTATCAAGACGAGTGGCCCTACGCCGTCCATCTTCTTGGATATATCTTTGCCAATGATCTGTGAGCCGCCATATTTCTTCTCCTGGAAACATGTATCCTCGTGAGTCGATTGGTTTGGGTTTAGAATGTTGAGGTTGTTGTTTATTTTTCCAGTAATAGCGCGAGGTTTTTGTGGAAGTCTATGCCCATGGAGAATAAGGAGAGCTCGCCGGAGGTTGTTGCTGTATGGAAGATTGGAAAATGCCTCTGGAATCGGGATTTTTCTGTAGCATATGAAACTATTCGTGAGTTCGAATGGAGCCCTGAAATTGCTGGCATGGTCGCTGCTTTCTCAGGTGACAGTCTCTCATGTGATTGTTTTTTTCCCCCTTACGTTGCTATATTTCAAGGAGTCTTTGAAAGTTCCTGGAAAGGGGTCATTGTTCTTTTTATATCGCTGAAGCCGTATTACAGAATTGTTTACAATTGTTTTTAGCAATGTCTGCCATGAAGGTGATCAGTTGTATGAACACGCATAATACTTATTCTAGCACATCTGTCGAATATTAGTACTATTCTTCAAACTTTTTTCTCTTTTTCATTTTATAGTTTCTTCTTGGCATTGTTTACAATATTCAACACAGAAAAGAAGACACTGCGAACGTGAACATGCGTTCAGGATTATTAAATGGTAAGATAACACGAATCTTGATATATACAAGAAGTTGCATGTAGCCTTGACAGGCAATAAAATGAGAAAAACATGTATTAATATGTTATGGACTTGTCTAAAGACTATTGATAGCCTTCATAGTCAAACAAGTGGAATCAATTTGGGTGAGAGTTGAAGCTTTGAAAGCTTAAGGGAGATCAAAGAAAATTCTGTTGCGCATAATAAAAGTTTATCTAAATGAGGTGAGTATATCTGATGATGTTACCTTTTATAAAACTCAATAAGATCCATGTAGCAAGTGCCAAAAAGTTGAGACATGCAACTTGTAGTCCAGTTTGAGTAGATTAGTTTTTTCACTCATTGTTTCTCTAGTATTAGCCACTAAGTAGTTAATTTTTTTTCTCTTCTATATAAATTGACGTGTATATATTTGTCTTTTTACATTTTATATATCATTGCTGCTACTACTACCACTACAAAAAAAAAAACAATACACTATATATGCTAACTACTTAGCATAAGGCACATGGACTATTACATTAAATTTACTACTAAATGTGTTTTGATATTTTAGATACATAGGAATACTCTTTTACTACTTCAATCTAAAAAGAGAGATAAAGTGTACTCTTGGCAAAGTAGTTGTTGATCAAATTCCCTACCTTAAGTACGCAGAGCAGAAATTCTTCAAACATGGTTTGAGGATAAATAAAAGATGAGCCTTGAAATGACAATGTTGAACATGTAGAAACGACAATGTTGTTCAATTGATACTTGTAATTTGCCAATTTCTTAGGAAAATTAACTTAAATTTGCATTATGAGCCGTGAAATGAAGATTTTCTTGAATCCTATGTGTTTCATTATCTTGGATGTGTTCTTTGTTATTCTTTAGGTGGACTAGAGCCACTGTTATTGGCTAGTGACTTTTTGCTGTTAATTGTATACATATTAGAATGGCCCATGAGCACACGTTGATGGAAAGAGGCTGATCTGCCACTTGATTGATTTTGTGTTCTATTTTATATTGCAATGGAAAAGAAAATGTTCCTTCAAGTTCACTTCATAGGATTTCCTATACTGCTGGTGCCTTTTTTATTTTTTTTTCTTGACGTTTGATGCACTCAAAAATTGAACCAGATGAAAACTCAAACTCTCAAACTCACCAAAAGAGAAAAAAATATATTAAAAAGATGATCTAATTTATGAGATCCTAACCGCTTTAATAAACTCAAAATAACATCAAGTCGTTTAGAAAAGTCTAAATTATTCTAAAAATTATCATAAACTTGTAAAAGTCTAATTTATATGTAAAAGGTATAAAAACTTTCAAAAACTGTGTCACCCTTGTGGTCAGGAACCAGGAAAAATAGTGATCATGATCTGGAAGTGGCAATTGTCTTCTTTGTTAGACTTTATCTTTAGGGAACTCTCTCCTGTGAAAAATTTTTAGACTTTCTTTTTCTGTTATGGAATCGGAGATGACAACAATTTAAGTTGAAGCTACAAATTTTACGAGCCATAACTAGCATAGAATCAGATTGACATTTAGTTTGGTTGTAAAATTTCTGGAATAGACAATAATAATAATGGTAAACTGATTAGGAGGTTAGCCCATGAAGTTGATGTTGTAAGACGATGTTCTTGAGGTTGTTTCAAGGTTATTGTGTCAAGGTACCATGCAGGATATTTCTGCATTTCATTTCTTGGATAGATAATTATCCATTTCTCAGTCTTGTTGGCATCTATCTTTGCATCTTCAGCCTCCTCTATGTTTTCATTTGTTAACTTGGTACATGATGCTTTTTATGCATGTGGCCAAAAAGAGGCTGAATTACTAAAAAAACCTGATGCTTTATGTCTACAAATTTGCTGATCCATTATATCCAAACCTTAACATTGATTGATAAGCCATTTAATGACAAAGCATCAGATACAATTTTCTCTATTGAGCTTCCTTTCAAATTTGTTCATATTATTTTGCCACAATGCATGTAGCTTGGTCTTTGAAAATAAGTCTATTTGGTTAACAAGAAAATTGTTCATGCCAACTAAGATCCTAACTGACGTAGTTCTTGATCTTCTTACTCGATGGTGAATTTTTAATGTGATAGTATTGTTTGTTTAAATGTACATACCCATATTCGTTGGAGTGTGATTTCTGAACTTATGTTTGGAATTTTCATGAGAACTTTGTATGTTTCTTTATGAGAATACCAACCTCTTATATCTGGATACTAACTAAATACAAACTAATTTCTTCAACATCTTTTTACTATGTCCAGAGAAGTATACCAAGAAGATGTTTCAGATGTTAAACTCTGCATATTCTACAATCAGCGTTGAAGAAGTGGCTAAATTTCTGGGAATGAGCGAGGACAAAGCGACAAATTGTACGTATCTAAATCTATCAGGCTATCTGAACTTGTTGCTTTCATGTCCTTTTGATTGAACTTTTTTATTTCTTTCACTCAACCAAGAATGAACAAGCTAATTCATATCTTATTAGATAAACCTTGAAATAGTACTGTTAAGTGCTTTCCATTTTCTTTTCAATCAGTTTATTTACTGTTGTCTCTGAAATTTTCTTCTTTTTTGAAATAATTTATAATTAATGTAATTTTCTCTCTCTCTCACATACACATACTACATGTTTTACAAAGGGCCAAAATCCACACAACCCTAGTAATACTGACTTGAATCTGTATGCTTGTTTTGACTGTGTTTACAATTCTTTTCATTCACAAAAGATCAGAAGCTTTCGTTGGTCAATGGTAATTATCTTAACCTCTTAGATGCATTATTTTGGCTGCAGACGCCTTGCAGCATGGCTGGAAATTGGATACATCTTGTAAGATGCTGACTGTGCAGAAGCCCATCACTGTCACCCCGCAGAGGTTGCTTGGTTCAAGCAAATTAAAGCGGTTGACAGAATACGTTTTCGATCTGGAGCACTAAAATCCTTTTCTTTTACATTCTGAGGGACAAGTCTAGCGTTTGTTCTTAGGTAGCCTAGGCAATTTTCAGGATTCTAATGTACAGACAGAATAACTCAATGATCTCCAAATCTACTCCCAGCTCTCTTCTGTAGATTGAGATGGTTTAGTGTCTTCTTTTGTCTGCTGTGAAGCTCGGTTTTCTTATTTTCATCTGCTTGTTGATAAGATCCAAGTCATAAATAATGAGTGTGAAACTAACTGCGTCGTAACCTGGTCCAAGTTAGTTACGACGCAGCAGACTTGCAGAAGAGGGCAAGGGTTCGAATCCTGTTGAAGTCAGGTAATACTCTCTTGCATCGTAATCAACTGCACTTTTTGACCGACTATGTGGGGCAGCTAAGGTGACGGATCCACTTTCTGCAGAAAAGAGTGTGAAACTAACGCTGTTGCGATCACCGTGTCTTGTCCCTTTCCATGGAGCTCGTTTATCGATATCGCACTTGCCAGTGTACTCTCTCGCTTTGATAGTTGCCGTGGACGATCGAGATCTTAATCCAATTGGATCGTACGGTCACGTTGGAAATAAACCAAGTTACCATATATATTTGGTATGTTCTCGGAAAGGCCTCGTTCCCTAACCGATTGCTAAAAATCCCCATTTCCGCCGGAGCCGGAGAGATCCACGTCGGAAGCAGAAGAAACCCTGACCCGTGATGCCTCTGGTGATGCCGCCCTACTCGATCTGGAAGTAGGGTCAATGAGCATGGACGAGTTCCTCCTCTGCTTCCACGGCAGGCCTCCGCCGACCCCCTTGTTAGCCAGAGGAGATCCGCCGAGCTTGCCTTTGACAAGGGAGGAGAATGCGAAAGTGTGGAAGGAGGTCACCAGCGGGGGTGGATTGGGGTACGAGGGCGCTGCTGCGTGCGGAGAGGTCACTCTGGAGGACTTCCTGGCGAGGAACGGAGCGATGACGGCGGGGGACGTTGTCGCTCCATTGGAGGAGCAAGAGAAAGCTGAGGTTTCGGTCGATCCGGTGATCAGCGACCGGCTTCGTCGGCAGGAGCAACATGCGCTGCTAGACACTGCGGTGCTAGGGTTTACGAATGGGGTGGTAGGTGGTGGAAGAAGGCGAGCGAGGAAGAGACCTGCACTGGATAATCTTGTGGACAAGGCTGATCTCCGGAGGCAGAAGAGGATGATCAAAAACAGGGAGTCGGCTGCCAGGTCGAGGGAGAGGAAACAGGTGCGCCACCTCCTTCCTGGTTCTTCCCTTCATTTCCAGCTTCGGTGGATTCGATGCCGTAGTCTGATACTTCCCTTTCAGGCTTATACTGTGGAGCTCGAGTCTCTGGTGTCACGGTTGGAAGAGGAAAACGCTATCCTTTTAAGCGAACAAGTATTGATCTTCATTTTTTTTATAGTTTGATTCAATTTCTTTATCATTAGTCATTAGATAACATGTTTAAATCTCATTTGCTTGCAGGAAGAGCAATACGAGATGAGGATTCACCAGGTGGATAAATTTCTCTTTTTTCTGTGTCCTTTTGCAATGCTATTTTGCCTTTCCACACCATTAATCTTGAGTGGCTCATCACAGCATTACTGATACTTTAAATGAGGTGTAGGATCTAATTGACTGTCACTATATCTTGTAGAGTGATCTAATCCATTCACCAAATGCCATTATATGACCCTAATATGCTTACATTTGGAGACATGTGACATAGAGGCAAGCTGATAGCACTCATCTACTAGATTTTAGATACAACATTCGTTTTCTTGCCTTACCATTAAAGATATTGATCAGCTGGGAACATTCAGAGTTCAGTGAATTTTAGTCGGTCATGTATGTATGTGATTCGTTGAGTACCAACTGGAAGTCTTTGGCCTTTAGGCATCCAATAGGGCAGGCACTTAGGAAAGTATATGTTGTACATAGAACACCCTGATTCTTTCTGTGTTATACAGTTATTTTTGTATACAACGGGATTTATTTTCATTTTTAACAATAAATGGAGGCATGATTCTGGAACACTAACACTAACTGCTTGGATCTTTGCAGCTTATGGAGAATATTATCCCTATTACTGAGAAGAGAAAGCCACGACACATACTCCGGAAAATTCACTCAATGTTGTGGTAGGGATCAACTAAGCAAGGACAAAAAAATCACTTGCAATGAAGTGTGGACTCCGGTTTCATGCCTTAGCACGAACTAGAGATGAGATGTTGCTTATTTACTTAGCCTTTTATTGTTATAGATAATTGTGTGTTGTGTATCTCCCTGGCTACTATTGTCCATGTTATCATTGCTTAAAGTATGAGTGAGAATGAATCCCTGGATCATCAATCATTTGTAGGATGCTTCCATATCTATGTTTCCTGTCAATATCCTTAGTTGCTTCAGGGATTCATGTTTCACGTAAATGCATTTTAGTATGAAAGATAATTTTAGTCTTCTTATGAATCCCTATGGATAGCATAACCAGATCTATACGAGGTGGAGAAAACCACACTAGATTGGGAAAATGGCCCTAATAGATTTCCTCGCTACAAGAGGATCTTGTAGATTTCAGAGTACCAAAAAAAGGCCAACTCACTCAATCATCTGCAGCTATATTTCTATATACATTCCACTCTCAGTTGTTGGTTGTGTCTCGGTTCTTAATTTGCAGCTTGAGCAGGGGAATTGAGGCTCTCGGTGCGGCTGCGCACGATCCGGAGGAAGATCTCTCGCACCTGTCGCTCCAAAGGCTCGAGCCCCTCCTTCAATGCGTCGCAGATCTGCGCCAATTCATCTGCCCTGTGGTTCAGCTCCTTCTCCTCGCCTTCGGCCATGGGGAACTTGATGGCCTGCATCAGCTCCGTCAGCTGCTGCGTGCACCTCTCGATCTGTTGGATCTCCTTCAGCAGCCCCGCCGAGGTCTTCCTGTCCCTCTTCTTCGACTCCTCCAGGATACGCTCGTGCAGGGACGTGACGGCCGACGCCCATGGAAAGGTCCTGGGGATGGCGAAGTGGACCTGGAGGCCGCGGTCCTGGCAGGGGATCGCCGCCACCACGCACCACATTGTGAAGAGGAGCACCGCGCTCGCGGTGTACACGGGCACCGCCAGCCCCGCCGTGGCGACCACCTCGTGACCGCGCGGGGCGGCCAGGTTGCTCCCGATGGCTTGAAGCTGCCGCGCGGCGGACCAGGAGCGGGACACGCTCCAGGAGAGGGAGCGGAAGCTGGAGACTTGGCGCCCGGTGGTCTTGGGCGAGAAGGGACAGGAGGAGCCGGAGCCACTGCTGCGGCCGAAGGAGCGGTAGCGGCGGGAGATGGCGGTGGAGTTAGCGTCCCTGTCTTCCAGCATCAGGACGGCGAGGTCCGCGAGCGCTTTGCGGGCGCGTCGCACCTGCCCCTCGCTGATCCCCCCGCCGCTGCCGGCTGACCGCAGGGCCGCCACCACGATCTCAAGGTGCCCCCGCCATCGCCGGATCTGCTCGATGCCGTCGCGCGCGGCGTTGCAGATGTCGAGTGCCTTGATGGCGCGATCGTAGTACTCCGCGACGAGGCGATCCGCGGGCGGCCGAGCGACGTCTGCGCCGCGGTCGAGGAGGAGAGCCCGGAGCTCCTCGTGGCACAGCAGGAAGGCGTGGAGTAGCCGGCGGATCCAGGCAATCGAGAGCAGCCCGTCACCGTCGGCGGACGCGGCCGCGGAGAGATCCACTAACACGTCCTCGACGCAAGATTGGAACCCCAGCAGCAGCGCGTCCTGCTGCTCGCCGCCGCCGTCGCCAGAGTCCATGGCCTGGTCCCGGCGGAGGCTGAGGATGGAGCGGCCGAGGGAGGCGAAGGCGACCGCGGAGGAGGAAGCCGACAGGTCCTTGGCGCACATCGTCGCGCCAATTATACCATTCGATTGCTCCAAAGGAAGAAGGGACGAAGGAGACGAGACGCGATGAGGAAGATCCGCCATTTTATACATTGCGAATTGGCTGTCCGTGTCTGCACTCGTCGCCGCCGCGGTCAAGTACGCGGACCACCAACGCGCGACACGGCGCGTCCGCGTAACTTTGTCCCCGAATCTTAAAGCGGGCACTGCGGCGTCCGACGGCTGCTGTGTCCGCGGCCTTCCTCCTGATTGACGAAAAAAACCTCGAGCCGGGTCCGCCGTCGGGCCAACCGACGAGGGCCTTTTCGGAATTCCGTCAGTCGAGGGGAATGTTGACCGGGTCCTGGAATCCGTGTGGGGGTAGAAGAAGATGCGCGGGGAGGTGCAACCGGCAACCGGCCACAGACAGCAGACAGCAGACGAGACCCGGTGGTGGGCTGCCAGCGAACCAGTGAAACTGACGAGTTTAAACGCCTCGGAAAGGGACGTTGTCGGTTCCCAAGGGCAAGCGCAACGAAGCAGCAAGCGTCTTCAATTAATCGCTTTCTGCTATTATTTTTTTTTCTCATCAAATTAATTTTCTATTTTTTATTTTGATTTTTATTTCACATTGACATCAAAACCCTCTCTCCGTGATCTGAGTTCTCATTTAAGTTGCCCCCGGAGCATAGATGAGTTGGTTACAATGTAGTAGATTTACAGAAGAGGACAAGGGTTCGAATCCTGGCGAAGTTAGGCAATACCCTCCTGCGTCGTAACCAACTGTACTTTTTCGATTTACCTCCTCACAGATGGTCGTGGAGCCGACTGTGTGGGACCGCTAAGGTGACGGATCCACTTTTTTTTTAGAAGAGTTCCCATTTAAGTCAAGCAAGGGTTTCCATTTAAGTCAGTTTTGCTCCGAGACATAGCTGAGTTAGGGAAGGGTTCAAATTCTAACGAAGTCAGGTAATATCCTCTTGTATCATGATCAATTGTAGTTTCTCGATTTACCTCTGTACATATGATCATGAGATCGATCGCGTGAGGCTATTAAAGGGGTGAATTTCATCTTTTATAAAAGAGTTTCCATTTAAATCTAAATTGTGCTTACGTCAGCGTGACATCAAATGGGATGACACATTTTAATAGGTGACCGGAAGGGCGCCCAGCGTTTGACTTTTTTATTCGGTCAAAGCCATTTAATTCGTTTTCCTATAAATAATTGAAAAGGTCAAGATCTGTCAGAATCCTTCAGCAGTCAAATGGTTTGACAAAAGAAAGCCAAAACAAAGAAAAATAAATTGAAGGGATCCCTTGGAAGTGGGAACAATCCAAGTCAAAGTCTTAGATATTGCCTGTTCAAATCCCCATTCTAATCACTACTTTACAGTCATAATTAAAGACTTAATTGACACTAGTAGGCTAATTAGGCCTCAGATTAAGTTATTGGCCCAATATTGAGCTGGACCTTGTATTGTTGCTTTGTACAACTACTGTGTGATCTCATATGTTTCAAGCACTCTTTTAACATATTTCGAAACACTCTTTAAGCAGATTTAAGTGTATGTATCACCATCTTGAATCCTAACAAGTTGTGATTCACACGTATATACACACCGAACCGGCAAGTAAATCCCGCCGAATCCCACAATTATAACGGGGGCCCGTCGTAAGAATCCGAATGAATAAACATTCACGCAAGCACCATCACCGCGAACCAAGAGTGACTCGCGCGAAAGCCTTCTTCACACAAGTCGTGATCCTCCTTGAATTACGAAAAACCCTTCGCGCGACCCTCACCACTAAATCGCCCAAACGTCGATATCGACATATCGTTGTTTTCTTTCCACAGCACCAGGGATGTGATTTGGCCAAATCCACCAGTAGGTGAGCCTTCATATCACCCTCCCCACAAAAAGAGTCCACAGATCGTGCCTCATTAGACAAGGCATGTGGAGTTCAATCAATGGATTCTCTTTGGTGCCTCAAACTTAGTACTGAAATAGGATCTCTGCCCTCTCAGCCTTCTTCTTCCTTTTATCGCCCTATTCTTTTAGGGCACTTTGAAGCCTTCCTGTGCCTCCTTTCGAAGGCATCCTACACTTGTTTAGTACTCCACATCTTATTTTCCTATTCACGTGAAGTCGGTGCCTACTTGCTAGCTAGCTCTAGCTCTAGCTTAGCTCTAGCTACCATGGCCCTCCAAATTCAACTCATATTAAATATTTAATTGCTCAGTCAATTATAATAATGTATATTTAATTTGTTCAAAAATATTCATATTATAATGATTACGATTCATAAATACTACAACTTAAATTTGACATATTCATAATGTTACAACTGATACTTGTCATGTTCAATAACATTCGTATTGTCTTGCTCAATAATATTTCAAGTTATAGCAGTTACAAAACCGTAACTACTATCAAGGGCGGAGCCACAGTTAGTTACGTTGTACCCAGGCTATAGTCCAGGGGTCCGACGGCGATGAAAACACGGGCGGAGCCAAGTGCATGCCTACCCGGGCTGTAGCCCGGGGGTTCAATGGCGTTAGAAAGGAGATAAACTCTGATTTACTATGGGAGAAAAGAAAAAAGAGGAAGATCAGCTCGGGCGGCAACATCAAGATCAATGTTCGCTGCCCACAGCTTGGGATCAGCCCGGGTAAATCGCCTGGGCTGACTCCGCCATTGGATGAAAAGAAAAAAAATATTGAATTTAAGAAGGAGATAAAAAATTTAAGAACTAGTCAGGAGTATACCGTCGGTGTAGTGCAAGAGTTCGAATCAGCCCAAGTAAATTAGCCAAGCTGGCTCCGCCATTGACTACTATAACTCAGACTATTATGTTCAACAATATTTACGTTGTAGTAGATATATTTGATACAATTCAAACTTATCCTTCTTAATAATATTTACGTTGTAATAATTATGATTTCATAACTATTAAAACATAGACAAGAGATAATAATGTCTAACAATATATTAGAGGACAGTTGTATCATTTTATAAGAGGTAGAACACCCTTTTGATTAAAACAAAAATGGATGCCTTTTTAATTTTTACTAATTTTTCATCCTCTCCCACATCGCTATCTATCACTAAATTCGTTGGAGGCGACACTAGATTGCTACACCCATTAATATAATGAACAAAACTCATTAGAAAAAGAAAACTCCTTTATCGAACACCAATAGCACATATATAATTTTTTAAAAAATAATAATAAAATCCATACTATTTCATTTGTCGTCGTCCATTGCATCGCCATCTTCTTTCATTAATGCCAAATAATTGAGGTGGAACAATCTATCATTAAATCATTGCTCATGCTCGAAGGGGCCATAAATTCGAAGGGGCCCTCTTAGGCTTGTCCCCAAATCCAACCACAAGAAACCCTAGGAGCGATGGTTTTCCCCCAACAAAGACAAAACCACAAATAATTAAATATCAAGGCGCCCTTTTGCAAAAAGGCAAGCGCATGAGAAACAGACAGATAGACAGACAGATAGGGTTAGGGTTAGGGTTTGTTGACCTGATCCTTCGACCTTCTTCTACTTGTAAAATAGATGCATTCTTTCTTTATTCCTTCTGGTTTCGTCCTGTGACTAATTAATTATTAAAACGCTAATGATGTCGTGATTAATTTAATTCGTGGTGGATGGTTTTGGCAGACAGATTTGATAAGAGATGTTGAAATTTGGGGATTTATGTCCATAACTTTTGAATGAATGATGATGCTCGATAAAAAGAATTCCATGCATTAGACTTCCAATTAATGAGGCAATGTCGGCAAAAATCAAAAGGTTATAACTGTTGTCCCCCTCGGGTTCAGCTACGAGATGCTCAATTGGATATCCAAATATTTACGGGTTGAATCTAACGTCAAGTGGGGTAGTAATTATTCTACGGATTGTATTGATTTTGTTAGTTCGACATTGCTGTAAATCTTATTAAATCAGAATCTTCTGATTAACTAATAATTTAAGATGACTTATTAAGATGTTTATATAAATTTAAAATTTTAATTTGTAAAGAATGAAAAGAAATTTTTAAAAAATAAAGATTAATAAAATATTTATACAAATCTAAAATTTTAATTTATAAAGAAAGGAAAAAAAATTTAATAGAAAAGAAAAATTTTATAAAAAATCAATATGACTATGACTTATTTTATAAAAAATTTAAGATGAGTTATTTTATAAAACAATTTAAGATGACTTATTTTATAAAAAATTTAAGACATTGATGGATAAGTGAATAACCACTCACTCTTTTAGATTCATCAAGTAAATAAATCAAAAGAAAGATCATCTGCATCCAAGATTAATTCGAGTTCATTGCATCAATTTTATTATAAAGTATTGATATATCAAAATATTTTTTATCATTAAAATTAATATAAGTATTTAAGTATTTTTAACTAAATCGATAAAGAAAATTTTAATGTAATAATATTGTACATCTCGAATTGATTTATTATGATAACTTTAAAATAAGGATATTTTTAAAATGGAAAAAATATATTAGAGTATTATTTTAACGCTAATGATGTCGTGATTAATTTAATTCGCCGTGGATGGTTTTGGCAGACAGATTTGACAAGAAATGTTGAAATTTTAGGATTATGTCCCTAACTTTTCAACGATGGTCAATAAAATGAATTCCTATTTCAACTAATGAGGCAATTAATTGAGTCAAAAGTCTTAATAGATATCTGAATTATAAAAAATTATAACTTAATTATATAATTTTTTACCATTAAAATTATTCTAATTATACTTATTTAAATATTTATAATCAAATTGATAAATAAATATTTAATATAATAATATTTTATACATAGATTTTGATTAACTCGAATTGATTTATTACGATAACTTTAAAATAAGGATATTTTTAAAATGGGGAAAAATATATATTAGAGTATTATTTTAACATTTTTTAAAAAAAGAAGGTGTGGATGAAAATGATTTTTAACCTTATATAATTAGATCCAAATTAAATGATGTAGTTTGCATAA
>JBBMKF010000059.1:6508265-6532843 GCA_037834155.1 Curcuma caesia
ACTAATGAATAAAAGTAGGGCAAAATTAAAATTACGTCGTCTCAAGTGAAGTGAAACATCTAATGGATGTTATTTTTCAAAAATTAAATTAAATGAATGCCTAATCACTTATTTTTTCTCTAAAAGCTCGGTTGATCTATCCGTGCTGATGATCTTGAGCCTCCGAGCTATCTTCCCTTCTTTCTACATTTTTGTTCTTTCTCTTGTCCCTACAGTCTTCTTCTCAATATCATCAGCTTCTGGGCTAAAGTTCAAGTAAACTAATACATGACCTCCTGGGACATAGCTGAGTTGGTTATGACGGAACAGAGTTGTAGAAGAGGACAAGAATTCAAATCTTGACAAAGTTGAGCAATACCTTCCTCCCAACCGTATGGGGCCACTGGGGACTGGAGTGACAGATTCCACCTTTTACAAAAAGTAAGCTAATATATGGCTCCATCATTATCTCTTGATCAAGCACTATTATAACAGTTATTGATAGTTATTAAAATGTATAAAAATTATTAAATAATTGCTACAAATATGTTTAGGATGAGTTTAAGATTTAAAATTTACATGGGTAAAAGTTATTAAATAACTATTATAATATGTAAAAATTACTCAATAATTATTATAATGTATTATATTGAGTTTAAGATTGTAACAATTACATAATAATTTTTATAATTATTTTAAAATAATTTTGATAAAATTAAAATAATTATGATCAAATTAATAAATAATATTTTAATATAATATTATTTAAAAATTTTAAATTCTAAATCCTAGATCTTAAACTTTGTAAATGATATAATCATGATAAGTGCCTATTGGAACAATTAAAATCATGCATATGAAGGGGAGATGCAAGCATGATATATAATAAAAATAGAAGTAAATTATTGTAATTTTCTTTATTCAAATTGAGTTAAAGTGTTGCACTTAGTTAATCCTACCCAAAAAAGTTGGTATATTTAAAAAAAAAAATCATTTATCTCATTTTGTTTAGATCAATTAATTCAATTGAATCAGTTGCATTGTCTCTCCCTGTTATCTACGGCGGTGGCATGACTTGTAAGATGCTTGTTGTGCCAAAATTTGTATCGGATCACTCTCTTCATCTTTGTTGAATTAGTCCTTCGCAGGACACCTGAAATATCAATTACTGATTAAATATTTTATTTTATTTTCTATTTTGCCATTTTATTATTATTTTTGGGAAAAAATCACTTTTGTTATATTTTAATTACGAAATTGCCTTTATCTACCTTCCCCTGTTTCAGTGCGGAGCAAGCGATGGCTTCGAGCCGCCTCCATTTCCTCCTCAGCAAGCCGCCTCCCTTCGCTGCCCTCCCCTCCTGTTTCTTCTCCTCCCTCTCCTCTTCCGCTTTTCACGCCTCCTTCCGGCGGCATGGCTTTGCGCGTTGCTTCTCTGCTGCTCGTCGCGTCCTCTGCTCCAAATCCGACCCTCCGCTTCAGGTAAGAAGAGCCTCTCCCGGTCAACTCTGTCCTCTTTGGCCGCCTCTTTATCTGTCATCCTTCTCCTGTCGATCTAGAGCGATTCAAGGGTTGGCGAGGCTGCCCCCTCGATAGTCGGCGATCTGTTGGATTACCTGAACGAATCTTGGACGCAGTTTCACGCCACTGGTGGATCCTCCAATTCTTCGATTTTCTTGGCTATTATTTGCTCGTATGTTTTAAATCCACTGATAAGTTTCTCCATCGCGTTTTTCTGTTTAGCTGAAGCGAAGCGGCAGCTCATTGCAGCTGGGTTCCGTTTGCTTAACGAGAATGACGAATGGGATCTCCAGCCGGGTGGTCGGTACTTTTTCACGCGCAACATGTCTTGCTTGGTGGCTTTTGCTGTTGGAGAGGAGTGAGTTCCATATTAGATGATCAAATGCTTATAATCAGAGTTTTAAGGTTAATTTGATCAGTGAGATGGACTACTACTCGTCTACTCGCATCTTTTAATGCGTTCGCATGGATGTGTATTAGTTGCGATAGAGCGCAGTGTGTGTTTCCATTTATTTGTTTATAATTTTAAGAATCATGCACTAAGCTATCAAGTTTGTTCTGAGGAATGGTATAATATTATAGCGGAGCTAGTGAACCGCCTGGAGAGAACACATTACTAGATCACAAAATAACAAATAAACTATTTGATGACTTGGGTGTTTGGAAACTTTGCAATTTGACATCTAGATTCACATTGTTGTTCCCATAGGTAACTATCACTTCATTCAGTAAAAGATTAAATATCACCATTTTCATATGTTTCCCTAAAGAATTGGCTCTAATATCTTAGTTTCCCAAGATCTAATTGGTTTTAGTTCTTGAATTTCAGCACTATGTGATAGATTGTATATTTTGCTTATCATTGATCTTCAACATTCCATTCACCTCCCAATCTTAGAGATTGCTTCACTTTTGCAGTTATAAAGTAGGCAGTGGTTTTCATGTTATTGCTGCTCATACTGATAGCCCATGTTTAAAACTCAAGCCTCGGTCTGCATCAAGCAAGTCTGGTTACCTCATGGTAAATGTTCAGACTTATGGTAGCGGCCTATGGCATACATGGTTTGATAGAGATCTAAGTGTTGCTGGGAGAGTTATCCTGAAAGATAACAGTGGTTCTTTTATCCATAAGCTTGTTAAAGTGAGGAAACCTCTGCTACGTGTACCAACCTTGGCCATTCATCTTGACAGGTTGCTTATTTGCTTCTTCATCTTTCATTTCTAATTTAAATAAAAGAATTTTATGTAGTTATTTTTAGGATGCTTGATTAATTTAATGTTACTCTTTCCCATGATTATTTTATGTAACTGTGTGGGAATTTTTCTCAATATCATTTCTTTTTCCCATATAGACATAAGTTGATGTTGTGGGATTATTTCTTTAGATATTTCAAAGCTAACTTTTCTTCATATAGAACAGTGAATACTGAAGGTTTTAAACCTAACTTAGAAACTCAGCTCGTTCCACTTCTTTCAACAAAAGTTGATGAGGCTGAAACAAAGTCCGAGGACAAGACTAAAGCATCTTCTTCAAAAAATATCCATCATCCACTGTTGTTGCAGGTACAAAGCTCACCTGCCAATGGCTTGATATGCCAACGAAGATGACCTGTCAATGTCATTAATTTCATATGGATCATTGGCTACGTGATGGATGTGTATTCAGTATTGTTCATTTACTTTCTACAGGGAAGTGGTACTTGCGGCCGCTTATCAGGATTGTGTTACTTGTATTTTTCCAGGTTCTATCTGAAGAACTTGCTTGTGATGTTAGCGAGATAATGGGTATGGAGTTAAATGTTTGTGATACCCAGCCTAGTTGTCTTGGAGGTGGAAATAATGAGTTTATCTTCTCTGGAAGACTTGACAACCTTGCTTCAAGTTATTGTGCACTGAGATCTCTGATAGATTCATGTCAGTCACCTGTTGACTTAGCAGACGAGCAGGCCATCCGAATGATTGCTTTGTTTGACAATGAAGAGGTATTATTATTTATTGCATCTTCAAAATAAATTCATACCATTCTTTACTTTTTTTTCACCATAATATTCACTACTGTCTTAAACTGTAACAATGCAGTAAGCATTGAGACTACTATTTTCAAATGTCAACTAAAATGAACATTGTGGTTTTAACATCATTGCCTATCTAAATGTTATGTAGGGTGCTTTTAAGCTTATGCATGGCTAATAAATTCATCACTTACCTAGCATTAATGCTGATGTCTAAACACATACAATGCTTTCTACCTTCTTTAGCCAAATAGTTGAACGTGCACTTGTGTTTGCCTTAATTTGTTTTTGTTTGGAATTGATAGGTTGGATCTAATTCTTTGCAAGGGGCAGGTGCACCGACGATGTTTCAAGCCATGAGACGAATTGTTGATTGTTTATCTCAAGAACGAATGACAGAGGATTCTTTTGAACGTACATTACGTTCATCTTTTCTTGGTATTCCACTTGCTATTTTGTTTTATGTGAAAGGCGCAATTACATTATTGTACAAAGCAAACTTGATATTACATCAAAGATTGTTTATTTTCCCTTGCATTTCTATGCTAGCCGTGGAAGCATTCTGTCCTTGGGGTTTTTGAAAAGAAATAAAAAAAAAAACTGATGCTGAAGGTGCCATTTTGATTAGCAATTGAGATAGATAATATCACGAGATTTAGCTGTTTACTTGTACAAGGTTCAGTAATCTATCACTCTCTCACTTTTAATTTGTTTTTTTCTCTGCTCAGTATCTGCAGACATGGCACATGGCCTGCACCCAAATTTTCCTGACAAATATGAAGAGCACCACCGACCACAGCTACAGAAAGGAGTTGTAATAAAACATAATGCAAATCAGCGCTATGCAACCAGTGCTTTAACTGCATTTCTTTTTACAGAAGTAGCAAATCTCCATGACCTTCCAGTTCAGGTATTGCTGGAGACTGTTCATTGGTTTTCTGAGTCAGATGCTCAACTGCACATTTATGATTTATCTTTGTTTATTTGTTATTCATTGTGTGTTGGATTGGCTTGATGACCATGTGAATGCTTTAAAATTTAGATTAGAGAGACTGTAGTGCTTGCTATTTTCTGCAACAAGCTGCAAATTGGATACTTTCCTTATGTTTGGGATAGCAGGGATACTAGACATCTATGTTTGGCTGTGGTGGGAAAGAACAAGAATGGCTTAGTGGAACTCTGATCATAGTCTGGTACTAGTGGTGGGTAAATCAATGTTAGGTAGTGGAGGGTAAATGTGTGCAATCATATTTCTGTTTCATTAGCAGTTGTTGACTGGGTTGCAAATGCTACTATTTTCCTCTCCTGCAAGGATCTTCTAGTCATTTTTTACTTTTGTAGAGAAACCAACGACACTAACTTTTGATAAGTGTTGGAATATTATATAAAAGTGTTGGAGCGTTAAGAAACTACACATACAAAACATTCGTATAGCAATCATGAAAAATGCTAAGATGGATGTGATGAATTATTTGAAAGGAATACTGATGTCCAAGAACAATTAAGTGAAGCTCCAATGGATATAAAATGAGAAAACATAGGTTGAGATCCTAATGACATATTTAAAGGCATCAATAGATTATATAGTTAGAAGAATTGAATATATTAAAATATTGTCAGTGATGTTGTCTTGCATATAGCTCTATGGAGGGATACCCCAATTAGTTGGGACAAACAAGGGCAAGTAAAACTTCTAAAGATGATTGGAACCAAATTGCTTGGCTTGTTGAGGAACCTTTGCTATATTTTTTTTTGTCAAGGAAGTTTATTGTTGGTATGGAATCTTTGATGTGTTTATGTCATGGGTTTTTGCTTATTGCCACATTACACATGATATTTGAGTTTGGAGAATTCCTATATTTTTTATACTTAGCCTAGAGGTATCTGAATTGCAGCTAAAACAAGATGCTTGAGAGTGCGATAAAGGCTTTTATATTAAAGCAAGATGCATAAGATTGGTGGACAGGCTTCTATAGTATATGATATTATTTTATTTTATATCAAATATATAGATAGGTGTATATATACAGAGAGAGAGTTTCTACTTTCAAGTTACAGTTTGTGCAAGCCTCTAGGAGCATACACTGACGTTGCTGCCCCCAGTTTCTGTTTGTCCGTACTGAATTTTCTCTCATGAGCAATGAGACACCTTTTCCAAATACATGGAAGTCCAATTTTCTATATTATTCAGGTTTGGATAGCAAAACAAATATGGGTTTAATTCTGTTGCTCTTATAATTTCCTTTTTCTTTCACTGTAGGTATACTACCAACATACTTTTTGGCAACAAAGGATTTTCCTTCAATGAAGTAATTATAAGCTACAGGAACACATTGCTGACAGAACCCATCTTTTCTGCTTTTAGTTCACTTAAAATATTTTAGTGCTTAATGAAAAAGCTAGATATCTTTTATAATTGTTGCAGTGCTTATTAATACTAATCCTCTAGTTTTTACACCGCATCAAAGCAGACAGATATCTTGCAAAGAAAACTTACCTATGTTCTGTCCAGGAATTTGCTGTAAGAAACGATATGGGATGTGGATCTACGATTGGCCCTATCTTGGCATCAGGGGCTGGTATCCGAACCGTTGACTGTGGTATTCCTCAGCTCTCAATGCACAGGTGTGCCATTCTTACCATCATGTTGTTACTTGGTCTCTTGTTTTTCTTGTCAATGTGAACAATGAATATAAAATATGCATTTCTTGAGCATGTTGCTTATTTATTCAATGGTATTAGTAATGTGTTTATCAACCAACTCATTTCTCCAACACTAGATCTTGTGTCACTTGTCTCAAGAATATACCAGTGGAATTTTGCAACCACTTGAATTATTATTGTGTTATAGCAAAGCATTACTAAAAAAAATATACATAGTGGAAAAGCACTATCTCACATCATCTAGATTATAGTTTTGTTATTTCTTCTTTTTTTTTTTTAGTTGGCATCAAGTATTCAGTCCTTTGGACCGACTAATCCGTGGCTGGTCTGGTCCGACAGAAATTTCCCATCAGTCACCTGAGTAAACCTAGGCTGACTAATCCTGGGAAGTTTCTTCTTTTACATTTGTCCTACTTTGTTTAATGAGTTTTATATGCTGTACTATTAACAGAAGTTATCATGTTATGTTTACAGTCTAGGAACAACGTTAATCATTTGTGAGAAAAAAATGCTTAAATAATTATGTGAGTAATGTATTAATTAATAGGCCGATGTCATCATTGTCACTAGATTTGCTAATCATACTCTGACAAAGCTAGAAAAAGAAACCATACATGTCTAAATCTAAAATTTACACTAAACATGAGTGGCTACTCGAAATTAAATTGTTAATAATCATTGTTTTATTATCTTGTTTATTGATTTCAGATTCATAATCTTACTTTTGGATTGTGGTGCAGTGTTAGGGAGATATGTGGCAAAGAAGATGTGGATATTGCATATAAACTTTTCACTGCCTTCTTCAGATCATTTTCAGACATCGACAAGAAGCTAATTGTGGACTTTTAGGTTTAGACTTCTTTGCTTCCTCAAGTCCTCTTTACCTTATTATTATACGGTCCAATTGTTGCATAATTCATTATCTTCGATTTTACTATTTAACATAAACCTCGAATTTAGCCATAGGAACAACTCAAAATGAATCCCAAGGATTTCACCTTGAATTAATTCGGTTTGCATTGATTCGTTTCAAAACACATTCAGTTCAGCAAATTATATTGTATAAATTGTTGGATTAATCTCAGTCGTGCGGATTAATGTTGGTTCGTAGGAGTTGATAATCTTATTTAAGTCCAGTTATGCATTAAAAAAATGGAAAAGAAGAGTAAGGTAAAGAAGAACCTGTCAAAAGATCTATATGGCTGTATGCACTTAATCGATGAATCATCCAAATTTCTGGCAAAGTCGTTTCCAAGTAAGAACAGCTCATAGGCCAGAGAAACACAATAAAATATTCAAATTGGTAATTTTTGTTATTTCATATCCATCTGTTGCTTGATTGTTGTGGCCTCTTTGCAGCTGTTCAACATTCTTGTTTTTTGCTAATATTTTTTTGATGCAACCCCTAGGAATTAATATAAAAAGGTAAATCTCTATGATACTCCAGATTTAATGACAAAGGGAATAGATCTCTCTTTTGATCTTTGCTTGTCATAACAAGAAATTACTCCCATTGTCTTTTCTCACTAGTGGATCTAGACGTGCTGCAGATAGATTCTTTTCCTTTTGAAAAAACGTGTGAAACTTTATTTCAAAGATAATTGATCTTTTGAACGAGTATCTTCTGTTATTATATGTTTGTCGATCTTGTCCTTTTCTGGTTATTGTCTCATTGTTTTCAACATTTATAGCATATTAATGGGTATCAATGCAAAATTTGATCTCTTTTTTTACACTTTAATATTCTAAATAATCATAATTGATGGAATAATTTTATTTCTTTTCACTAACATGTTTCATAATCCTTCATATTTATTGTGCCATATAACCATTAGATTTAGTTTTGCTTTTTTATCTAACTTCTACCATTGTTTAACAGAAACACAAATATCGATCATCACTTTATCAACAGTTCGCATTTCACATCGATAAGAAACATAAAATTAAAGAAAAGATAAATAAAGAAAAACATCACACAATTTTGAAGCATCAAAGAGGAGAAACTTTTTTTTTAAGAAAAATAAAAATTGGAAAAGAAATTGCGAACCATTACGTTGCCTTGAAGGCTTGGATGAGGAGGGAGAAGCCGGCGGCGCCTCGCTCCTGTTGCAGCGTCTCCTCCTCCAGCCACAGCCGGCTCTCGAAGGCGCTCCGCGCCCGGAACATGAACACGGCTGCCGACCCGCGGCCGAACCACCAGTCGTGCACGTCCCACATCATGTCCACCGGCGACCCCTCGATGAAGATCGTCTGGTTCCCCCTGAAGTTCCACTGCAGGCTCCGCGCGTGCACCACTCGCTTCTTGTCCACCGTCACCGCCAGCTCCGACTCCCTCGCGTCCCACCCTTCCCCCTTGCACCGGATCGTGATCTCGTGCTCCTCCCCGCCCTCACGGAACCGAGCCCTTGTCGTATGCGTCGCCGAGTCGCCCACCACTTGCTCTCTCCGGAAAAACATCGAGCACCCCGCCGCCGCTGGGAGCGCCGCCGCCGCGAACCTCTTCGCGAATTCCTCGCTCAGATCTCCCAGCAACAGCGCGAACTCTGAATCGACGACCACCGCGACGTAGAAGCCGTAGCTGGGCTCTGGACCCGCCCCGAAGTTGGCTGACGAAATGTCCCAGTGAAGTCCGACTTCATAATTCCCTTCGGAGATGTAAGTGCTGCTCCCTTTCTTCTTCCTCAGTAGATGGCAATTCGCGTCCCATGGACTGGTTGATGAGCCGTCGACGATGGCGACTGATAGAAGGGGGTTGAGCTGCGCCTTGGACCAGGTGACCCTGATAAGTAGCTCCCTCTGCGTGGAAAGCCTCGTCCGGTAGAAGCAGGTGACCGAGCTAACCACAGAGCTGGAGGCGGTGTGGTCGATCACCGACGAATTGCCACTGCTGCTGCTTCCGGAACAGGAGGTGTCGGACACCTTCACGGCGTGCTCACTGAAGCACGAAGCGAAGTCCTTTATGGCCGGAGGAAGGAAGAGATGATTGGAGGAGAGGTGGCGGTTCTTCGTTGCTTTGCTCACCATTGTTATTCCTCAAACGAGCTTGGTGACAGTCAAGTTGAAATCTTTAGTCGGGAAAGCATGCCACAAAAGAGAAGAATAGAAAGGGAAGGGAGGAATATGGTATGCCTTGCTAACTAGTAACCTCATTGCTGATGCCTCCTTCAGCTGAGATGGAAATTTAAGTTCTTTTCTTGCACAGTAACCTCATATGTCTGAAAAATCAGAGGGGAGAATTATACTTCGCTAAGGCTCATAGGGAGGAATCACTAGCTGTAGAAAGATATCAAATAAAAAGCAGTAGTCAGTAGAGGTACCAACCCTAACTGCCTCACCTCGCAACCCACAAGTTAGCAGCAAATAGGATTGACCACTGTACCGATCCCGCTGGTATTAGTTTGGAAGCTTGACGGAATGAGGAAAATTGTCATCTTCTGCTAGGAATCTGATTTGCGACTTTGCATTGGGTTGGCAATGGCATGCAGCAACTGCAGCTCAACGACTAGAAGGTCTATCTGACACAGCCCCGTGCAGTGTGGCCATTCATGATTGAGGTACACTGTTAGCCTTCATTGAACATGGCCAACTCTCCCTTGAACTTAATGTCTCTCACATTACTATTCTTGCTTGTGTGAGCTAAAGAAATTATTCAGTGACAGTTTGAGTGGCGTTTCTTTTTGCTAAAATTTTCAATTAACAATTTATTTGTTTATTTATTTTGGTCATGCTAATCCTTTTTGTTCATATTGTACAACAGCTTGTCTCTTTCCCGCACGAGAGGTGTCTCATATGGGCCAAACAAACGCCATAATAAGTGAAGACAAAATTATGATGACAGCAAACAGACTTAAGTTTGATGATTCTTACATCTATAAACGAAAGGGACCACAAGTGCACATATATACGATCAATTAAGTTGAGAAACAGATGCTACGAGCCTCATCATCAACCTTTTTGGTTCAAATCTTTGTATTACCAAACATACTGGAGAGTAAACTAATGATGGCTTTATGGAATTTGATACGAGCCTGTATTTTCTTCTTTTATTTTCTTTTCCTTATGTGAGAATTTGCTAGTGATTTGACTCAATGTTTTTGGGTTGCTATTATTTCAGCTTAAATACAATTGTTGGTTATAAGTAGTTCCAAATACAGGACAAGCTAGATCAGTTTGAAGTCTGCTGCTGCTTTGTTTCATAAAGTTTGGATTATAAGAAGATGTCAAAGCTTGCAGATTCATCTGTGTTCGGTGATTTACATCTATAATGACTAATATAATCCAAAGGTGAGGTTGCGACTGAAGGTAGAGTACAATTTGTCTGCTGCTGCCTTTCTGATAAAGTTTTGCCATGGTGGTCAAATGCTTTATGATGTCAGAGCTCGCAGATAAACTCGAATCCCTACTTTAGAAAAGGGGAAACATTTTATACTTTTCATGAGGTGCGACTAAAGGTAGAGTAAGATTTAATGCTTGTAATCCAAGTCACCTACTTGTTGGAACCCTTAATTACAACTCTAATTCTGTTTTGATTAGTACCTTCATCAGCATTGAAATGATTTTAGCAGGCTCTTGCACTAATTTTATTTATTCTTGCAGGAGTTGGAGGTCAGAGGACATCCTCATCTCCACAATGTCATTGTCCTATTCTTCAGTAAGTAAACTAGGCAGGTTCTATATTCTAATGTTTATTACTTGCTCATGCTCATGCTCATGCTCATGCTCATGCTCATATTCCCATCTTCTACCTTCCATGATCCCTTTCTCTGACAAAGAAAATTCCCACAACCATTATCTCATTGCTTTCATCATATCATACACATGTGCCAAACCAGCATAGCTCATTATAATTATCTGCTGCAAATTAAAAAATCTATGCTGTCTCTTCATCTTAATCTTACTGTTCCTCTTAATATAAGTCTTCACCAAATTCTAGCCATTTTGGCCTGTTATATAGCTGTCATGCTCACCGAGAAATAGAAGTTAATTACACTAAGTCTTCCCTTTACTATTCATAAATTAACAATACTAGTCAACCTTACTATTCAATCTCAAAATAAGCCAGCTTGCATCAATATGGTGTTATTTAAGATTGTGTGATCAATCAATTGCAAATCTCTCAGTTATGTTATCTTAAACAGGAAAATGAATAAAACTCATATCAGTTGAAGCTTCACATCTGATTTGAATATAATATATATTATCTGGGATGTCATTTTATGCATTTAGTGGAATAGTTGATAGGCAGTCTGGAGAACAGTGGTATGTACCCCCTCCCTCCCTTAATCATTGACCCTTCGCTAAATTCTATGCATGATTTTAATGTCTTAATTCTTTGGAATTTGTAGTCGAGGTCAATTTTTAATCTTTTTTGTTTCCTTGTAAAAGAAAATTGATTTAGGAGGGCCTGGGCTACATCTTTGGGCCTGCTCAGGTTTGTCTGATTCCTTTAATGCAACTGCACATCGAGCTGTCACGCAGAATCCCAGCTCGAGCTTAATGACGCAGCCATCGACGATCTAAATCAAACATCTTTATTATTTTCACACAAAAGTAAACTGGATTGCATTGATAGATGATGATAAAGCTGCCTGCATTAATATTCTTTGCAAGAAATAGATGAGTAGATAGATAGATAGATACACATGACTACTGCCAGTGAATTGAAGTTACTTTCGTTTTTCTCTAAATCATCATCATCCGCCGTCATGAATTCCTTATCGTAAATGACAGATAGATGATCTCAGGCGAAATGCCCGTCGGATCGACAGTCAAACATCTAACCAAATGCTTTTCTAGCAGAATCATTGTAACTGTGTCAGTCAGTACTCTCCATGCAGACATACGTTGATATCCGGCGAAGGCTTGTGCTCCGATGACTGCAGGCCATGCCAACTGGGGGCGCGAAGAGCAGGAGCAGGGTCGGCCGTGCTTCCGTCTGGGGGCTCGACGGGCAACGACGGCGAGGTGGACGTCTCGCAGTCGTCTTGGGGGCTGGCCTGCGAAATCGGCCTTGCGGCCGCCACTGGTCCTGCAGTAGCAGCGACTGGTTTCGGCTTCTGATCCTTGGCAAAAGTGTTGGGCGTGAAGCTTCCGACCACCACCTGGTGATGGAAGAGGCGAACAAGGTGAGTGTTTCATGGCGGACGGAGACTTCTTAAAGAGGTAAGGAGAAATGTTCAAGCACTTGAATTGGACTCGCGGCGAGCAGCGACCCAGCGACGCCTCCGCCGATAACACGGCCGTCGGGGCCGGCGAGCGACACGCTGATCCCGCCGGTTCTACTGCGGGCGCCGCCTCCGTTTGCAGTGAGCGTGAAGGATCCAGAGAGAGACAGAAGCTCAAACCGGCCCTGTTTGTGTGCAGGAGCAAGATGAAGATTCAAATAACAAAGATAGAAATGGAAGATGATGGGATTTGGGCTCAATAACCTCATATGTCAGGGTGCCGCCGGAAGAACCAGGTTGCCTTAAGGTGACATTGGAGATGGCTCCGTTGGCAGACAGAATGCAGATGGATCGCGGTCCCTTTTGCGAGAAGGAAAGTATCCTTGCAGCAACATCCTTCATCGAGATGATCCATTCAAATCGTTCATATCCCAAAGAGGAAAGAAAAGAAGAAGAAGAAGAAGAAGAAGAGAAACGTAAACAGAATCCAAGTTTTGATCTTTCACCTCCCCGGCGGAAATGGTGACTACATGGGGTGTAAAATTTCCTCCTGCTGAGCACGCAAACCACTCTCCTGTATCATCCAGATCGTCGCATTTGTTCATTATTCGAACAGAGAGTCGAAAGAAAAGGAAGAAGAGAATGAAGGTTAGACATGGTACCGAGAGCAGCGAGGAGCTGGTTCTTGCCGGAACCCGGCGGCCGACCTTTGCTCCGTTTCCCGTCCGAGGAGAAAGGGGAGGCGGAGGTGGGCGACGTCAGTGCCAGAGCCATGCCGTCGGACCCATACTTCCTCGGCCTGCCTCTCTTCTTCCCCCGAAAAAGGTCGCCGGGGTCAGCGCCCATCATTCCCGTGGCCATGCCGGCCGTCTCCTGCGCCGCCTCCATCCCGTGAGCTCCTGCCTGATGAAATGCCGCCGCCGGCGGCGGCGGCGAGGGGGTTGGTGAGGGAGTAGAAGACGCAGAGTACTGTTTCGCTTCCGCGCCTCCGGGTATTTCTCCGGCGATCCCACCGGCTGCAACTCCTTCCATGAGTGCAAGAAATCAAGCAATCGATCAACCAACCAACAAACAAACAAACAAACAAAAAGGTTGCTTTTTTGTGAAGGCGAGAGTGTTCCTGCTCGGCTCGCTTCCCTCCCAAGCTTTCAAATATTGGACGGACTTCCTCTGCTCTGCTCTAAATATTAACTCTTGTTGCTCTTTCCTCTCTCTCACTCTCTCTCTTTCTTTTTCTCTGTGTTTAATTAATGTGGTGAAAATAAACAACTGAGAAGGAAGGAAGACATTGATGGATGGCAACTGGCAAAAGGTTGGGATGCTCGTCGCCTCTTTAATTAATTAACTAGAGCAGGAAAACGATAAAAAGAAAAGAAAAGAAAAGAAAAGTGAGAAAGCAAAAGGCAATTTCAAAATTATACAAATGAAACAGGAAAAAGGACTCTGAAACTGGGCAGTTTATTTGCTTAGAAGTAGTCTTCGCATGCATGACGTTTCCATCAAGAGTCTTCTTCTTTTTTATATTGTAGCTCTGAAAAGAAAAGAAGGGGGGAAAAATGCAAGCTTGAGTCAGCAGCAAAAAGAGCCTTCTTCGCGTAGAAAGGAAATTGTTTACGTTTATTGTTTATTTGTTTACCTAAAGAGAGAGGATTGAGGAGATAGAAGGTCATGCTCCAATAATCATTTAAGTTCTATATGAGCTCTTATCACGACACTTAATTGTGTTTCAAAATCATGCCCTCAGAACATAGTTGAATTGGTTGCGATAGAACAGAGTTACAGAAGAAGACAAGAGTTCGAATCTCAACAAAACTGAGACAATACCTTCTTTCACCGTGGTCAATTACAATTTCTCGATTGATCTCCTCACATATGGTCATGAGACTGCTGAGGTGGCAAATTCCACCTTTCATTGCAGAAGAAGAGTGTCAAAATTATTCATCGTGGCCAATTGTAATTTTTCAATTTACCTCCTTACATATAATCATGGAGACATCGCTAAGGCGGCGAATTTCCTTTTTTGCTGAAGAATTTCAAAATCGAATTGAGAAAGCATCCATTAATTCAACATCGAATTAATCAAACTACAATGTCATCATTATGACATTGATTTTTAGGATTCGATTTTGGAAATTAATTTCATAATGGGGTTGATTTTAAAAATCAACATCATATTGGTCCGTATCTAATTAGATCGAAAATTTTAATGTATCCAATTTAATCAAATTAGAAATTTTCAAACCCAAACTGAATTAAATTATTTAAAATAATTTATTATAAAAAACTAAAATTTTGAAATAATTAAATTAAATTTTTATTATTCAATCTAATCTAATTTTTACTCACCCTATTCCTAATTAATTTTGAATGCACACTATTAAATTTGATTTCAAGATGGAAGGGTTGAGGAGCTCCTTTCTAAATATGTCACTTATTTTTTCTCGACGTGGTGTAATAATAATAATAATTTAAATATTTTAAAATTTGATTTTTAATTTGTATAAAATAAATTTTAAATTTATTTGACAAGCAAAGTAAAAAAAAAGACGATCTACCATCAAAATTATTAATTTTGGGATTAAAAAATATAAACAATAAAATGCCCTAAAAATTAAGAGAGAGAGAGAGAGAGAGAGAGAGAGAGAGAGGAGGAGGGGAGGATGAGCCAACAAGAGTGGTCAACTACTGTTGCTTTGATGTGAACGCCTGAATAATTAACAACCATTATAGAGAGGAATCACCTGTCTACAGGTGGGGTACACTTCCCAACACACACACACACACCCAGTCGCATGCACGCGGTGTAAGAGAAGAAGGAATTAAGTATTTGATGGCACAAATACACAGAGCCAGACAGATAGAGAGAGAGAGGAGCAGCAGCAAGAGATGAAACTGGAGTAGAAAAAAATGACTTTACTGCTACAACTATAGAAAAAATGGTGGGGAGCAATTAAATTCCAAGCTGCACGCAAGAAACTTTCACGTCCATGGTCGTCGTATCTTGCGACTGCATGCCTCTGACCGATCTGCATGCCGCCGCAGTGCTTCTTCTCCGAACATATGCGTCTCCAAACCACATGGAGGATCCTTAATATATACTTTTTATATGAGATTTTGATCCAGCAACAATGCATTCAGAGAGAAAACAGAGCACTGTGTCCTCTTCCCCTTGTTTCTGAATGACTTTAGTTTCCAATAAAAAAACAGACTACTGTGTTCTACCTTTTATTGCGTAAAACAAAAGGTGGAGAAGGAGAAGGAGAAGCAAAGCTGCAGGCAATAATCAAAGTGTATATGTAGTAGGTTCAGGAGGAAGCTCATCCTAAAGATGAATTGAGAGAACACCAAGCGAGTCGCCAGGGAATAATAAGGAGTTCATTTCTTTCTCAAACTATGTGAAAAAACTGAAACAAGCAGCTTGCTTGCTTGACTTTTGACTCACAAAGAGGATTTATGGACCTGAATGAGCCCTACTGGAAATGGTTGTTAGCCAAGCACAGTGGAGGGTCAATGAAACTTTTGCTCCAAAAATAGTGTCCTGTGAAGGAGGGAGGACATGAGCGAGAAGGCTCATGGATGGCGTTGGGCACAAATGGAAGGACAATCTCCTGTGCCATGCTATTGGGATCGCATCGTCCCTCTCCTTTAAGGACTGAGTTTCCATACTGAGTCAGTGAGCCACAGAGAAAGAAGGAACCTTGGTTCCACATCATCGTGCAGTTTTTCTTTAATCTCTACCCTGTTTATTCTACTGCAAATCTTGTGCTGTATATTATTGGTTCAATTCCACCGGAATCTTGTGATTGGTAGGTGATTTTGCGCTCTGCGAGTGTGCTCCACCTTCGGAGTCGCCGTCGAGACCCACGAGGAAAGTAAAGTCAGAAACTTGGCTGGGCCGCATGTGGCTCGCCTGGAGGAGGAAGGAAGGGAGGCCGCGAGCTGGAGATGGCCGCCACCGTCGGCGTCCTGGCCTTCGAGCAGACGCGCCTCATGTGGCTCGCCCTTGGCGACGACCGCCGCCTCCTGGCGCTGGCGCGCGTTGAGATGGCAGACGCGCCTGCCTCGGCCGCCGTTGCTCCATCCCGGCGATGACGCGGTGTTCGAGGATCTGATCCAACCGGGTCGACCACCACCACGAGCTCGAGGTGCTGGCCGAGCTGGAGCTGCGTCGGATGCTCGCCAATCGTGAATCCGGCGGCCACCACCAAGATAGCAGCGTCCCTGTCGATCTCAAACAGAAGATCCTTCAGCAGCGGCAGCAGGTGAAGTACCTGCGAGAGGCCTCCCTCTGGGTCCGCACCACCTACAATTATGCCGTCCGCCTTCTCGCCGCTCCTCTTTACCATCGCCGGCAGGACGAGGCAAGTCTTCCGATTACATAAAAATCCCTTCTTTGGCGACTTCTCCGCCTCCATCGCCTGTGTTATCCCTCATTCATCCGATAGCAATGCGCACCACATGTTCGACAAGAGAACAGATCCAGCAGTTGAAGATGATAACATACATAAAAATTATACAGTCATTTGAATTATAGACCTTGTTAGGTACTTTGAATAAAGAAAAGATTGCAAAATAGAAACAGGGAACAGAATGATTGAATGCAATAATTTGATACGAACACATTTCTGCTTTGTTGAAAAGATCTGAACAGGATTGATTGACAAAAGGTTTATCTAGATTGCAACCGACAGCAAATCGCTTCCAAATCATACATGCAGTAACTCATGTACCATGATTTTATTGACAAATCTTACATGATTATAATTCTATAGTCTCTCTTGATGTTATTTATACAATGCATTGAAATAATTTACAACCTGATAAAAATAACAACTGGAACAGAACAATAAAGATACCAGGTAGATGAATCTCTTTGGAGGTGGTTGTGGTCTTTGCATGGTGACACACCACCAATGACTCAAGAGCATCAAATAGATGTAGTAGGTGGTATCTGTTGCAGGTAGCAGCCTTTCTTTCTGAAAGAAAGGCTTATATGCATGCACTAATGGGTTCTAAGTTCCCTGAATAAATGTGATTACTTACGAAAATGCTGTGTCTGATACCTTGGGCAGGTCGACATTGTGTCAGATAATCCTCCCCGATTGGTCAATCATAATGCCTACTTGGTCTCCACAAAGTGCCTTTGCCAGATGGCCTGGCTCTAATAAACTAAAAAGAACAACTGCAAATGTATGCAAAAGCAAAGCTCAGAGATATGATGAATGATATCTAAATAAATGACAAAAACAGCACACAAGCAGCTGACCAGGAATGTGGCTCTCTTCGCAAATATTAAGTGCTGCTATGTCCACTGCAGTAAAGCCTCTTGAAACGAACTCTCTGAACGAAATGTGTTCGAATGTACCGCCATTGTTGTTTCTTGAATGGCAATTGTAGAAGTCATCTGAGGTAGTGCCTTTGAGAACAGCGTTTGCATGAACTGCATTAAGATCGCATGGGTTAGGGTCCTCATAAAAACCTTATAATAGGGAATTGTGTCACAATCCGAACCCAAAGGCCAACAGGTACTCTGGAGCGACCAGAAATTCCACTTTAGGCATGGATTGTGACCTATATCCAGTTTCTGACAATATGATGGAACCACAAATGAACCTCCAAACATACTCTCAGAGGCCCTCAAGGCAGCTGCGGTATCAGTGCTAAGAATTGAGTTTCCTGCTTCAGCACCAGCTCCAAAAATAACAACTTTCCCTTTTTCAAGATGGCGGATAGCTCGCCGCCTTATGTATGGTTCAGCAATCTCTTGCAACATTAAGGTAGAATGTATACGTGCCTCAATGCCAATCTTCTCCAGTGACGCTTGGAGCATTATAGAGTTCATCAATGATGCCATCATTCTGCCATAATCGAGAAAGCTATCTTAGCCAAAGTGGATAATAAAGGAATAGATAACTAAACGCTCCTAGTCTAATGCTCCCTAGTCTAATGCAAGTTCTAAGTTGTACTATTCTTAACAAGAAGAAAAAGTAGATATATTAGAGAAATGAGATAGTAAAAAATGAATCCCAAATGTTGTGCGAGATAAATCTCCTATGTATAATGTCTTGAGCATCTAAATGAATCCCAAGTGAAAATGAATGAAGACAAATAAATCTTATCAGATAAAACTTAGTTAATATAGCTTAAAGCAGTAAAGAGAGCCTCTGCAAGAAACATTGTCCAAATGGACCTCATAATTGTTTCAAAGAACTTGAAACTGAAATCTCCCTTTGGAGCAATAGACACAAGTATCATTTTTTTCCAGGACATAAAATCAGAATGACTCCAGTCAATAAAAAAAGTTAGATCAAACAAAAGGTGCTTTCTAGAAGTTTTCTCACGCACTTAGGCAGAAAGACAATTTCATAAATTGATTAACACCACTACAAGAGCAAGAAAGACAACATAGTAGTTGGAAATAATAGTAGATCCTTCAGGTATTCACACGAAATTGTAAAACTATAACAAAACTCATATAACTTTACAGCCAGCTCAATCTTTAACCTGCCTTCCAAGGTCTTGAATTCTAAAGATAAAATCCAACAAGATCAAAAACAGCCTAAATTTGAATCAAGTCCATAGAAAATGTCCACACATGCTAAGATGGTGCCAGTATTAAGAACTCAGAGCTCAAGTTATCAGATGTGCGTATACATATACACATGCTTTTGCCGAACAAAATATAACTCCATAACAATTAGTAGGTGGGAGAACTGTGCAATAAAAATACAGAAAACCAGTTCAAACTTGCTCAGGCTGATAATAACTACATGATGGACCTAAGCAATAAAAAGCAAAACCGTTGTAATTGCGAAAAATTTTGATTTCAATTGCCTCCCATTCAAACCTTATTGGCCACTGCAATTCTATTGAAAAATGAGAAAGTCTAACAAGCTTTTTCACCAAAAGAAGCATACCCTATCTGAAAAGTTGAAGACCTGTCAATTCCAATTGTGGTCATCCAAGTGTCACCACAAAAGTAATTTCGACCACCAACAACAACTGCCACCTGAAAAAACACATGCGAAGACTCGATAATGGAAATATTATTGATAAAAAAAAACTCAGTTTCCAATCAGAGTAAATGACATTCATTAATACCTCCAAACCTGCACCACTAGCAAATGCAATTTCCTTAGCAATTAGCATAACTACCTGAAAAATCCATAAACAGTATCTATTCAACAAATAGGTAAGCTTTTATCCTTAGAGAGTATTACATCAAACGGGTTTACCTTAGGGTCAACATTTTGGGTACCTCCAGATAATGCCATACCATTAATTCTCAAGACCACTCTCTTCCACCGTGGAGTTGACAATGACTTTATCTTTGAGTTATTATTCAAGCTAACAGGTCCAGGTCCAGTAACCGGATATCTGCAAATGAGAATATCATCCTAACCACCAAAATTGCATGCTCAATAGTTCATTAACAGTTAGATTCTAACAATTTAAACCAGAAGGTTCACATGTTCTTTGCGTGTTTTCTGTTAATACTCTAGATTCAACGTAAACAAAGATCTCAGTCATGGGCTGTGGTCTTATCAAAATGGAATTTTTGTAATAAAATATGAAGATAATAAGGAAATGTGTATAAAAATTACTAAGTTTGCTTTGCATTTTTTTTTAATTCTCTATATTTGACTGAAAAAAGGGGTCTCCATAATGGGATGTGGTCTTATCAAAAGTGGAATGTGTAATACAATCAAAGAGAAAATCACAGAACAAATGTGTACAAAAAGATTACTAGATACTAAGTATAAAACTGTAATCAATTAGCAGAAAAGAACATAATTATCAATTTGTAAATAAGAAAATATAAGCATCAATTAGTAGCGACAAAATGGATCTAGAGGTGATCAAGTACTCATTACCAAAACATGAAAAATGTTGGAACCAATAAAGTAAGTGATGAAGTTGAAAATCCCACACTCCCACTCCCACTATAGATAATGTGGATCTTCCCCTTTGAAACAATGTATTTCTCCTAGTGACATGATAAAATCTTAAGAATTTATCCACTGCTTATTAAATCTGCAAGGCTAAAAGAATATTGAGATAAGCAGTTTCTCATCAATTTTTTCCTCCCTTCGTAGCTTTCACATCATAGACAGAGTATTGATCATCGAGAAGAAATTCTTGCTTCATAGAATGCTTATAGGAAGCAGCAATGTCAAACCAACACAAGATATTAAGTAATCGAAGAATGTGATGCCACTAGCAAAAGGATGCACATCAACTATAGTGATAGTAATCTAGGTTAAGCATTTTGAAGTCTAGTTACTAGGTCAATGAATGACCCTATAAAGACAAGTGATAGCTGAAACTTAAAATTTGACTTCAAAACAATTGCTAAAAAACAAGTGAAAACTTAATATAGCCACTGAAGCATGGGCTATGTAACATGTAGGCAACAGAACATCCAAGTAGATATTCCTGCAAGATAAACTATATCATAAGTTTCGTACTGGGTAAGGCGTTTCTAATAGTGTTGACATCAGAAATTTAACATTTGCTTACATTAAGAAGATAGACATCAGCATATTCCATACAACTTCAAACTTATATGTGATCATAAACCATCACAAAGTAGCCAATTTTTCATGTTTTTCAGTCTGCTCCATTCACCAATTTCTCAAAGATTTAGCTGAATTTCCACAAACATATCAGAAATCCTAATAGTACAAACATATATGATGAAAGTAGTTGAACTCTTTCCCACCTACTATTTTTTATATTTTTACCAAGGTAAAGCTGCGTACAATAGACCATTCCCCAAGGCCCTGCATTGGCGGGAACTTCGTGCACCAGACTACTTTTTTTTTTCCTTTTTTACCAAAAGGTTACATGGTCTATAATGACAAAATAGAAAACAAATTTAGAGGGTCAACATTAGTTCAGTTGCTGGTAACTGCACCTTGCAGTCTTCCAGTTTCTTACTGTTGAATTTCAAATTTACGCTGAAAGGATAAGGTTCACAGCATCACCAAATCCACAACAATATGTTTGCCTAGCTTATGTTTTTCTTCTTTGACTGCATGGCATTTATAGGTCAACCCTCTCTGCAGTTATTGACTCCAAAGATTCATTAGATCCTTGGCAGGTTACTATACTGAGAAGGTATGGTAAAAGAACACTGTAAATAAATACTACATCATAAAACCTACAACCCATTCAACCTTTGTTGTGGAATACAGGAACCACACCAAAGTGTTCCCCTAGAGCATTCCCAAAATAATCCTTTTCCATCTTATCTAGGAACTACAATAAAGTCTTGCGTACTGCAACTGCATAAAAATACTGGAAAATCATGATCTATATAAACCACAAGGAAGTTCAAATAATGATAGATGGTTCAGCTTCTAGCAGAATAAATAACGACAAGCTCCGTAGAAAATGCAGCATCATGTAGGCGAGAAAGAGAAATGACCTTTTCATCTGTCTCGCTGCTGTAGCAGGGCTACCGAGATTGACAGATTTGTCATCGTCCAGATTGGCCTTTGACGAGGAGGAGGAACCAACCAGCTGCTCCATCTTTTTAAACCATGTCCAGTGGCTACCAGGGAGGCCACTGCTGCTGAGCCGCTGGCATTCGACTTTGTAACGCTTTTTGAGATTGTCAATCTTGTTCTTGCATTGCTCCACGCTCTTTGCTGACTTCTGCCTGTTACAGCGCTCGCTAACAATAGTGGCCACGTCTTCCCAATCTCTTCCCCGCAGGTTACCTCGGCTGAGCTGCACGAACTTCTCCGTGTAAGCGTCAAGAAGAGACCCGATGGCCGTGTCGCTCCACTCTTCCCGGTCTTTCCGGTAGTCCCCGGAGGACGACATTGCCTTCGGTTTCTTATTCGCAGCCCCGCTGCTATTGTAGCAGTAAGGGGATTCTCCATCGCTCAGATCATCACGCTTGGACGGGAGATGATGGGCCAACTGCTGGTGATGGAGATTGTGATGAGAAACAGAGATCGACGCCCCTTTTAGCTCGAGGTTATTATCGTTTCCTCCTTCATCGTCGGCGTCGTCTTCCTCTACGGCAGCATGCTGGGGCGCGAACGGAATAGCGGTGTCCACGAAGCAGTGGTGGTCATGGAAGGCCGGGGCGGAAGGACACTTGGAGACGTCCGTCTGACCGAAGGCCTCTCCGTACCCCTCGTGTTCCTCAACGCCGCCGTCGTCGGCGACCGCTCCCTTCTTAGCAGGGCTTGAGATGGAGGCGAGGTGGTGATGGACGATCGTCGACGACTTGGAAGTCACGTAGCGGTGGGTTGCGAACGGCGGCTGGGGATGTGACTGAGCGTCGTCGCCGAGGATGGCGAAATCGTCGTCGCAGTAGGCCATGGCGGCGTTAGGGTTAGGGTTAGGATCTCCAGATCCGAACGGGGCGGAGGCCTCACGAGACGGGACGGGAGGCAGACGACGTTAAGGAATGAGAGACGGAGCGCCACTTAAGGCACTAACGCTGGTAGCGCCCCGTGACGTCCTTCTAACGGAACAGTGACGGTTCCGCACGGTGCCGTCAACGACCGCTATGTCTCACTGTTGCATTCAGAAAACGGTCGTGGGGTCGGATCACTGATTTGGCTTATTAATTATATCGATTTTAAAAAATAATTATCACTTTTACAATAATAATTAGATTATTTGTAATAGTTAAATTTGACTAGATTTAAATACAATGTATGTTAAATCCTTTAAAAATAGTTTTTAAAGGGTAAAAATTATTTTTGTTATCATTAAAAAGTACTTTATATTTAAAAAATAGTATTAAAATTATCGAAATAATTTTAACTAAAAAGAATATTTTAGAATGATAAATTAAAATAAAGTGTTCTTTTAATATTTTTCAAACATAAATAATAAAAATCACAAATTACTTTCTAAATTTTTTATCAGTCAAATATTTTTAAATTTAATTAAATATAAAAAATATGAAATTATCTTTTTTTTTATAATCTAAACATCTTACTCTTAGAAAAAAATGATAATCCCAGTAGCCACATCTCTGGGGTGGCCGATCCGATCCCATGGAAGTTTTCCACCGACCACCAGGGTAAATCGGGAAGCGCAAACGGCGGTCAATCCAGATGCCCAGCATCCTTTGATTGCGTTCCCCATTTGGAATCCAGATGTCCAGCATCCTTTGATTGCGTTCCCCATTTAGAGGAAAATTTCTACAAATACGTCGTAGCTGAGGATCGAATCATGGGTTCCTGAGTTACAACCCGGATGTCCTACCGTTGCACCATTGTCCCGGGGACAAAACATCTGACTCTTAATTAGAACTGAGAAATGATCTGGCTTTACATAAATTTTTTATTGATTATCAAGATATATCAAAAAAAAATGCAAATAACAACTAAATTACCTTGTACGAATAATGATCACAGTCAATTTTTCAAAAATATCTTTTTATTGAAAAAATTAATTCGTAGCGTATTGTAGTTAAAAATTAATTCATAAATATCTAATTAATTATTAAATTATCTTCCTGTTACATTGTAACCCAAGGCACATATAATATGATGGATTAAGTCCAATAAATTATCTCTCAGGATGTAGCACAAATCGTTGGACGTATGTCATTTCTTAGATAATCATTAGGAATGAATTCACGATCTGTCATTCATTCCATTATATGTCTTCTATATGTGTATATGATTTACCTTCTTAATTCAGCAAAAAAATGTAATTGGTCATCTCAACGGTCTTATACAGTCGAGGTTATGATCATCTGTGAGGAGGTAAATCAAAAAGTTGCAATTGGCCACTAGGGAGGAGGGCATTGCCTCGACTTTGTCGAAATTCGACTTTTGCCTACTTCAACCAATGGCGGAGTCAACCCGGGTGATTTACCGGGGCTGATTCAAACTTTTGAGCTACGCCGACGGTATACCAGGGCTAGTTCTTAAAAAAAAATTTCTTTCCTCTCGCCTTTTTTTCTCATTGTTGTCGGATGCCCCGGGCTACAGCCCGAGCACAAATAGGTGTGGTTCTGCCCTTGACTTCAACAACTCTGCTTCGTCATAACCAACTCAACTATATACTCTGGGAGTATAATTTATAGGGATGGCAACGGGTTCGGGGGTTTGCGGGGAAGCCTTCTCCATCACCGTTCCCGAAACCCAAACTCATATACCATCCCCGTCTCCATCCCCGTCGGATATCATAATTTAAATACCATCCCCATCCCCGTCGGGTTTCGGGTATCCAGCGGGTTTCGGGGATCCCCGCGGGTTTC
>JBBMKF010000059.1:6614004-6624136 GCA_037834155.1 Curcuma caesia
TACTCCTTTCCATAGCAACCAGTTCAGATCATCACAACAATGGCTTCTCTTCTCCTGCTCTTGTCCGAGCTCCTCCTGCCAGAGAAGGATGAGTTCCTCACTGTGAATCACCCGTCGAAGGCTGCCGGTGCCGCCATCGCCTTTTCGATATCTGAGGCCGAGAACACTCAAGTGCTCGAGGAGAACCTGAGCAGCACAAAGGTCCTGGCCGAATTGATTTGGCCTTGATGGTAATTCTCCCCTCTTCTGCAACTCCGTTGTGTCGTAACGATGGTAATTCTCCCCTAGTCTATGTATGCGTGGTGTGTATGCGATGTGAGGTGCAATTAAAATTAGTAATTTTACATAAACTACTACTGTACTTCGAATTTACCCGATAGATAAATTCAAAGAAAAAGATCATCTACTTAATATCGAGAAAAAAAGCATAAGTTTGCATTTAATTCCAAGTCTTACAAAAATATGGTAAAAACACCTAATATTGCATATGAAAGGATCACATAAAAATGCTCAAACATGAATGGTTTCATTAAAGCAATCTAGAGTGGCATGTGTAGAACTTTTCCTAGGGCATATCAACAATGGGTGAAACAAGAACAACTATTGATAGTTCATTTCGACAAAAATTGGAAACTATGAGATAGCACCAGAAATGAAATAATAAGAAGTATTCAAGATCAAATATATAAATCTACGGGAGAAGTAGCGGAAAGAAACATAATCAAACACCTTTCTCATAACTCGCGATTCTCAAGCCCACTATTAAGCAGAGAGAGTCAGTCGATTGTGCAACCGAGTTACATCAAGGTAGCCTGTAGATTCTTCAGGTAATGCATTCCACTCCCAAGTTCTCTCCACACTTCCAGATTCGTGCAAATGTACATCTCTCCTGATTCATGAACCTCCTTTGGTTTCTTTGGTGCTTTCATTTTCATCTCCACCTTTAGATTTTTCAAGAACAATTTTTCCAACCTTTATATACTTCTCCTTGAATTTCTCCTCCCAGTCCTGTAGGACTTCGAGCTCGGCCTCACCCAGATCGTCCAGGTCGCTATTAAGATCACCAAGGTCAAATGACATAAGAGCCAAGGCTCGGCTTGTTTCCCTCCCTGCAAAGAAAGCATAAGGTCCACCAGGGCCGTAAAACATCCTGAAAAAACAAAACAAAGACAAAGTGCTATTAGTTGTAATATTGGGCGGAACCTATTTGTCCGAAGAAAGATAGAGAAGTTTGAGGTTCCAGTAAAAATATTCCATCAATCTTCAGGAAAAGTGAAAAGTATGTTTCTAAGGGAAGGAGCCATCATTCGGATTGGGGAGAAAAGGCTATTCTACAGAGTGATTTTGAAATCACATGGGCTTGGTTCATAGCTTATTTCCAGGTAATTATTTTTAAATACATAATTGCTTGAAGATTACAAGACGTTTGGAATAAGATGCCTCTCTATTTTAATTCATTCAAATTAGTTATTGGATCTATCGATCCAGTAAAATCATTGTATGGCATCTCATAGGGATAAAACAGTATAAGGTACCGATACTGATACTGTACTTTCTCTTTTATTCATTAACTTTTTCTGAAAACCTACTTAAACGACTTCTGCAATATCAATACAAATTTATTCAACTACTAATCTTGCGCCTATTACACCAAAACAATCATACATAATTTCACAATGCAAATGCACGCGCCAGTATTACCGCCTAACAAAACCTGGTAAACACCAACCAAAAAATGCATTGCACCATTCATTCTACATCTCATTTATGTTTGGGCTGATCACATTACAGATGCCTCCTAATCTTGTCTTGATGTGGTTTGGGGTCGTGTTCAAGCTCTCCTACATATCCTCAAAGGGTCTTGACTATAAGGTACCTATCTTACAGCCATTGATCAAAGGAGTCAATGGGGTCATGTTAGATCCCGATGGTGCTGTGGTCGGGTACCTCCTTGCAGAGGTGTCCACCCTTAGCTGCCTGGAATTAAAGGTATGGAACCACAAGGAAACAACAAACGAGTACTAAACATCATACTTCTATTAGCTCGTGCCCAGCTTCCTCCACTCTTAGGTGTCTAAGTAGCTTCTAGTGAATGACATATTATCATGAATAGCTGCCGAATCCTACTTTTCATTAACTCTCTTGTATGACACCGATTACTTCAAAAGAGCCTTTTGAAGCTATGACAAACTGCCATATACCAAAGAAAAATGTAATTGGCATGTTTGGTTTGTATTCTATCAATAAGAAGACTTGTAAATAAACCTTCAGAGGCCAAATTGTTAGCCAATATATCTACACCTTCAAATGATATATAGCTTCACAAAATAGAAATAGGCACTGATGCAGGCGCGATGTGTGATGCGGCCTTCTCCCGGGCAAGCCACATGTTGATAGTCAAGAGTCAAGTAGTGGTCGAGGTTAATGTTGATCTGGCAGTGCAAGTCAACATGACCCTAGGGGAGATAATTCCACCTAGGTGAAGCTTGGGTGAGACCATGCACCATTTCAGTCTCAGATCAACCATCCCAGTCTCAAATGTCATCTCAATCTTAGATGTTGTCTCAACTTCAGACACCATTGCAGTCTTAGACGTCATCTCAGTCTCAGACGTCGTTTTGGCTTCAGACACCATCTCAATCTTAGACTATCTCGGCTTGAGATGTCATCTTGGTCTCAAATACAATCTCGGCCTACGCCATCTCAATCTCAGACACCATCGCAGTCTCAAACGCCATTTCAGTCTCAAGCGTCATCTTCGCCTCAGACGTCATCTCAGTCTCAAACTCTATCTTGGCTTGAGATGCCCTCTCGGTTTCAAATATAGTCTCGGTCTGTGCTGTCTCGGCCTCAGACACCATCTCAGTCTCAGACAATATCTCAATCTTAGACGTCATCTTAACCTCAAATACCTCAGTCTTAGACACCGTCTCAGCCTCAGATGCCGTCTCAATCACAGACCCTTTCCATATTCTGACTATGGGCTAGTGAGCAGGGACCGTGAATATTCCTGAGACACACGACAGTACAAGAATAAAAGGGCGGTTACAAGGTTGTCAGGTCTGGTCCCATCAGATACTCCCTTTTCTGCACACAACACATATTCCTAAGACACGCGACAATAGATAAAAGACGGTTACGAGGTTGTCCGATTTGGTCTCCTTAAATATTCTCTTTTCTGCACATAATGCCAAAAAGAAACAGAAGTAATCAACGGACATGATCTCCTCCCGCGATCCCATAATAAAGCCACCCACTCTAGTCGGTGTAGTAAAGAGACAGGATGGCTATATAAACTCCAAAAGAAGGTTTATTGAGCTCCTCTCTTTCATTGGTTTTCTTCTTCTCTTTTTCTTGAAAACTCATCTCCTTTTCATCGGGACCCTAACTTGAGTGTTGGAGTGACTTGCCTGAACACCCCGGTGTCAGTCTAACCTTCTATCAACGTGTGTTTCAGGTTCCCTTCTCCTTCTTCAGCGAGATCCTTCCTAAAGTCGCACACGTCGGATCATTCATTGACTGGTGGCTTGACCATCCGCGGTGTTGGGCCAGAACAGGTACCAATCACCAAGGAAAACTAACCAAAGCTTCACAATTTTCATACAAAAAGCTAGAAATTTTGCAAACTGAGGATACAAAGAAAAACAGAAGGGCACTAAAAGAATGAATAATTTCATCATTGAAGCCAACCATTAGAAACTTGCTTCAGCGTGATATGATGGTAAACAAGCTAAACTCAAGTATTATTTGAAACATATACCTAGCATAACTGACTTCCTTATTTCCCGAGTAAATTATTGCAGAACTAAAAATCAAAACTTGTAAAAATAAATGAAGCCAGCTGATCCTCATTTTATGCTCTAGAGCATGGTAAACAAGCCGCGCTCAAGTCCTATTTATATAGAAACTCAAGTCATGTGAAGAAGAACAATTTGCCGTAGTTATGAGATTCTAATGGGCAACACAACTAGAATAATATCTCATTTTGAAAATGTCGATATAAATTTATTACGAGATGCTTTCTAACTTTCTTTGTGTCAAGATGAAGAAAAAAAAAACAACTGTCGAAAAATGGGAGAACGTGGGAGAAAAGAAGATTGGGATAAGAAAGTGTACCTCCCGATCGTGACGTCGTAGACCACGCCCTTGATCGCCATCAGCAGGGGCTTCTTGGGGTCGGATCCGTCGTACGCTCTTAGCTCCTCCAGCGTGATGTCCCCCAGCTGAACAGGTTCAAGCGGCAGCACGAGCGCCTCCTCCGTCGAGGGAATCGGTGGCGCGAGCGCCCTCTTGACGGCAGCTTCATCGTCGGGGTAGACGAAGAAGGCAGAGACGAGGTGGTAGACGCAGGCCATGAGGGCGAGGATGGTGAAGAAGGCGGCGGGCGTGAGACCCGTGCAGGCGCCGATCGCCGCCACCAGCGACGAGTAGAACGCCATGGCGAAGAGCAATGGGAGGAGCTGCGACTGGAAGAAGGTTGTTAGGGATTGGGAGATAGAAATGTAGCAACAAAAAAGGAAAGGAAAGGACGAAGCTTTTTGAATGAGTAGTTTCCTCCTAACTTAAAGCACACGCACTGTTTATAGACAAATTAACTTAAAAGACACTTCCATTCAAATTCTAAGGGAACTAATAAGTCATAAATTAATTCATAATTTGAAATTTCTTGGAAATTTCCTTGGAATGAAAATTTCCTTGAAATTTCATTCGAGAAAGAAAATGTTTGATGGCAGGTATGAACCATCTTGACTGGTAAACAGGGCAGACGTAGATGGACTTTGAATGGAACAAAAATAATATTTGACTGTGCTTCAGAGAATTGATACAATCTAATTAGCCACCTAACTTCCAGGACTTTTATTGAGCTGAGTTAGTTGTTAAACCATTCATCCTGTCCATCGTTTTCTGTCTTGTTCAAATAAAAAATAAGAGAAGGGAAATCAGAAATAAACCAATCAAAAAATTAATACAGAACTTTAAATGGGAAAAGAAAACCTGTAGTTCCTCACCCAGAGACAACAAGAAGAATCGCCAAGACATCTCAATTTTACTGGGATCACAAGTGGCAAACCATGTGCCATTGTTTTTCGGTAAACTGTAGTTTAAACTTTGTCATTGTGATCTTCAGATTTGTCGACAGGTATGGAATAAGAAGGTCGTTGCTCTTTTCCCCCGGGCTTGGATGATGCATTGTTGTACCAGATCAAACCTACAATTGCTAAGATCATTACAAAGATTACATGGAAATTAAGGCTTTCTCTTCCAAATAAGAAGAACCCCAAGATTAAGACAAGGATTGTCCTCATGTGTCCGATGACTTGAAACGAGACAGCAGTGAATCTTCCTATACAAATAAACTGGCTCAGATTGGTTCCCACAGCTATGATGCACGAGAGTAGGATGAAGAACTGCAACATACAAAAGAAAAAGTGATTTGACAAAATAATCTCATTCAATGTGGTATCAGTTAAAGCATCATCGTGTACTTACCACACCGGTTACATTGTAATCGAATGTATCGACCCTTTTGTTTGTCAACCAATAATCAACAAAAGGCTCTAAAATTTACAGTGATGCTGCTTGGGCTGGTGCTGTATGCCCAAGGAGGTTGAAAGATCCAAGCGAATACTTCTTTTGAAGAAAATGCACATACTGAGAACATAGAGGAAGCTAAAATGTTTACTAGTTAGAACCACTAACTTGATGTAAATATACTGCAACACCAATGCTTTGTTTATTTTTTTATAAAGTTGAGTTCTTGGTTATTTATAATGAAATTCTATAGTCTTTTTAATCATTTTTCATGATCATTCTAAGAGATATGTCAAATTGAATGAATCATGTCTAAAAGTCACTTTTGTATTTATAAATAGGTTGTATGGTCATTTTGTACCTAGTTTCAGATTGCTTTAATTTCATTTAGTGAAGTCATTTGTAAATTTCTTCATGTAAGTCTAATAGTAGCTTTTTGTTTTTTCTTTTGGTTGCTCTTCTGCAACAAAAATTGAAGATCTTGAGTTGATGGGCTACTGGTAAATTGTTTGACAGTAACAATATTTCAGGAAAGGTTAGACGTGTTATGACGGTGCTTCCTCTTCTTCAGATGAATGAACAAAAAAAATTGTGATGATTTGAGGTCTATTACCACAAGAGTGCTAGAAGAATCAATCAGATAATAACTATGTCAGGGTGCAGAGAGTTGCAAAATTAAGAAATGTGCATCTGTTTACTTACATATTGTTGCAAAGCAGTGCTCCAAACTGCTATAGTAGCAGCTAGGAGTCCTCTAGTATTCACACTCACATCAGTAACTGTACAGATGCCGACGCCTAAAAGAACCACCAGTATGCTGAGCTTTGTCACCCTTGAATAATGAATCTTATCAAATACGACTTCCAGAAGACATGATACCGGGATCATACACAGCTTTGCAATCTGTCATATCATTGCAAAATTATGTCAATTTATGAAATCAACAATAGATAAGTTTGCAAAAAGAATAAATTTTATAAGGATGGATAATGGTAAATGAGAGGGCTGAATGTATCCAAGCCACCAAAATACAACAGTCAGAAGTGTGGTCGTATCGAAATGTAGACATGTTAACATTGTGGCTGCAATACAAAGCATAGAGGTAATGTAAGGACAGGCAATGATAAAAATTTGACCTTTGGAATAGTATATTTATCAATGGTTAATTATAGAAGAATCATGAAGCTCAACTCATAAGTTTAGCTAAAGAAAAATAAATCATTGCACTCACAAGCTTGAGATCATTTTGAAATCTAATTGTTATGTTTTAAGCTATAAAAAAGTGCTATTCAAAGGACATTAATTTAACAATGAAACTATAAAAAGTGAAACTTGTGTTGCAGTACTGAATGTGAAGTTGTGAGTTGCCATTAAGGCCTTGTTGACCATGATAATACCAACAGACGTATCAATATTGAACATCCATGAAGCAGCATCTAATGCTGCCTTCCTATCAGCCTTGCTTGTAGATGCCATACTTTCCAATTATGTGCGCTTGTTACTTCATTGGTTTCTAAATCTCCAAATAACAATTAGCATCTCCACAAAAATGCTTCTACATCAGAAAAGATTAGCAGAAACAAAATAAGTCATGTTTACAAACTATGACAAAATTTCAAAACATTGCATGGGAACTATATATATAAACGTATTGAAACTTTTGCCAACATCATGCCATGTAATCCCAACTACTTGGATTCAACTGCATGGATCGTATCTCTCTATCCAAGTGTGTAAAAGGCTACATCGTTGACAATATTCAAATCTGATAAACTATTTTTAACTTTGTCAGCTAGGATTTTCTTAGATATCTCTTTATCCCTTATGCCTCCAACTTGATGAAAGTTTTCCTAGTAGCAGCAATTCAGTAAACAATGTAATCAGAATGCTCCAACATGTAGCTTCAATTTTCTTGTTCTCAGTTCTTACGGATATTCCTTTTTCTTCTAGGTATGTGGTTTCTAAGTTACAAAAATATAGTCCAACTGTAATTCTACAGAAACGCTCTGGATAGCTAATGTCTTATACTTGTGCACCTCGATCATGGAGCATATGCGACCCATGACCTCACATTGTTACAGTGCCAACTCCAAGTGCTGGACAACCATGGAAAATGCCCTCAGTTTCTTAGATTCATAGAACAATTGCGAAGCAAAACAAGACGTCACATCCAGTGGATTCGTCATCGGTTGCCTCAGTATAAATCTAAAAACCATTTCACGCATGAGAACAGAAAAGTATCAAGAAATGGAATCAAAGCAACATATTAAATAATAGATCAGAACAACTCCTATCTCAATTAAACCACGCACTCGATTTTAAACCGAATAGGATCTAGAAACGGCGATGCAACGCGAAATCCTGAATCGATGAAGAATGCAGTCGATCCAACTCACCTGATATGGACAGGAAAGATCCAAACTGCTGGATCAGCGGCCGGAGAAGTGCAGATCGGGAGCGGGAGCAGGATGGAGTGACGCGATCGTGCCGATCTCGATGTGGCGCGGAACGCCGTGGGGGAGACGGGGGAGAGGAAGCAGCTCCTCTTCGCTTGGTTCGGTTTCGCTCCTCTTTTGTTGGAAGCGCAGGAGAATGCAGGGCCCGAGGTGGTCGCTCGACGCCGCCTCGCCTCGTCGAAGCCGCTGTTGGAATGATCGAGAAGGATCGCGATGTGACAAGGAGAATGTAACGGGAGGTTTCGTAACATTAAAAAAACTCCGAAAAAATTGTATGTTACCATTCCCGATATTTTAATACCATATCACGCACATCGAGTGATGCACCTGCAATTCTGCAAACAATATCACGCATCCTCACTCACTCCAATTACTACTACAAATTTTCATCAATAAAAAGTAAAATTAATTTTTAAAATTAAAAAATTAAAAACTTCGACTATGATTAAACAAAATAACCGATACGATAAGCATGACGACAAACCACAACGCAACAAATTTAATAACGGCCGCCTCTAACAAAAAACGGCTCAAATAGCGGAGTTACGAAGAATTTAATTTAGAATATAGCGGGTAGCGGTTCGAGCGGGAAGAGATCGCCGATATCGTGGAAGTAATCGTTTTCTTCCCACGCCGGCGCATGGTTCGCCGAGAAGTACTGCGCCGGCGCGGAGAGTGAAAGCCATGCCGTCGTTGTATCATCCTCGAAGAGGCTCGGCTGAGTGGACTCCCATAGCGTTGAACCTGATAAATCGTTATATAACGGCACGTCGTCCAATGGTATCGGTAGGAGCTCCGCCGGTGAGAACTCCGGCGGAAAGAAACCGTGGTCTTCTGCGGGGGTTTCTTTGTCGGAGCAGGAGGGGAATGGACGGAGAACGGAGGTCGGGGAGGAGAGGACGTGGGAGTCGTCGCCGGAGTCGTAGGCGGTGAAGGCGGAGTTGGGAATGGTCTCCTCTCGGGCAGCAGGACGCGCCGCGGCGGCAGCTGTGGATGAAGAGGAGAAGTTAGTGGAGGCGCCGGGGCCGCGGAGTTGTATCGCGGCGGAGTCGTAGACCAAGGCCGCCTCCTCGGCGGTGTCGAAGGTGCCGAGCCACACGCGGACGCCGCGCGATGGGTCTCGGATCTCCGCTGCGTACTTCCCCCACGGCCGCCGCCGCACGCCTCGGAACTTGGTGCTCCCGCCTCCAGTCCTGCGACGCTCATCACCAACCCGCTTCCTCCTCCTACTTCCTCCCTTCTTCCTCTCCGCTTCCTGGCAGTACTCAAAAGCGACCTCCTTCAAAACCCAACGGCCAGCAGAGAAGCCACACTGCTCTTCATCGCCGGAGGAGTCCGTGGCGTCTTGGTCGGTCCAAAAGATTCACAACGTGCGAACTTTCTTCATGACCAGTCCTCTGTTCTGTTTCCCCTTTCCGCAGTGCAGACCAAAGCAGGGTGGCGAAACCTTAACAAGAAGCCGCCAAGGCGAAATCTTTAACGAGGAACAAAGCAGCGCTACTATTAAAGAGGCGATTCCGCCTAGTTTTCACAGGGGAATAAAGGGATAAAGATATCGTCAAAGTGAGAAAACACAGAACCAGAACAGTAAACAAAGGTAAAAACCAGGGAAGTACGGTCGGCTACCAGAGTGAAGGGAAGGGAATCTTCGACTGGCGGAATGTAAGAGGGAGGAGGATGGAAAGGAAAAGATGCGAACTTTCGCGGAAAGGAGGAAGCTTTGGGTGCAGCAGCAGCAGCAGCAGAGCAGGCGATATGGTCGTTTTATGATCCCTCTGCTGCGCTACTGCTATCTCCAGGAGAACAGACCGAGAATAGAGAAGGGTTGGCTGGGGGAAGAGAGAGGATTGAGGGCAGGGCGACTGAGCAAGCGATGGCGGTTGCGGTTGACGTTCTTTAATGGCGGAAAGTGTGTTTTTGGAGCTCGAAACGCTCGCTGAAATATTTAAGAGGAAAGCTCACATTAATTTCTCCGGTTTCTCGCTTCCAACTGCAATAGAACAGAAGTAGAAATCCATTTAGATAATTTGCAAAATGTCAATAGAGATTTGTAAGAAGAGAGGAGAACAATAATTAGATAAAAACGTAAACATTGAGTTTCCCATCGTAAATGTTTGATCTGATCTTCCTATGAAACAGTGTAT
>JBBMKF010000059.1:6654389-6680996 GCA_037834155.1 Curcuma caesia
GTCCCGTTTGTTAGCTGTTTCTAGTTGTCCAGTTGTCATACTGATTTGATGTCTTCGTGGAGTTTTATTGCTCTAGAATCTGTGTGTTATAACATTTTGATAACTCATCTATCTTTGATTTCTTTGTGCTGTTGAATTATAGGGTTTGGAATATATTATACTCTCTTGACTGGATTTTGAGGATGTTTTTATGGTCTTTTGTGCTATAGTTAAGTTTCTCAGTATTTGAGGATAGCCTTATTAGTTAGGTATTGAAAATTTAATGTTTCATCATTAGTGCAAAAAAAAAAAAACTATTTGTTTTACATTATCACCTGCTTTAGGTGAGTTAGCTTGAGAGTATCCTTGGTATTTGTATGAATAGCTGGGCTCCTGATTGTTTCTTGTTGAAATGTCAAAATTTGTCAATCTCTTGTAGAGGATGCCTTATACCATGCACTGGAAATGATGTGTGGGATTTTGTCGTTCACTGGTTTTGCATATGTTATTTGTTAGGTTTAAGTGTTTTTTTTGGAAAAAAAAAATTATGGTGCCTCACTGTTAAAAGTAGTTATGGTGGATTTGATTATCAGTTGTTTATACTTCTAAGTCATTCCAATATTTTTTCAGGGTTTAACTTGTGATGGTTACATGTGTTTAGGTTGTTTCAGTATAAATTGATTTTTCTGGTTGGTTACAAGAATCAAAATTCAGAGAATGAGGTTAGTAACACTGAATTGATAGCAAGCTATGTTGTGTCGATTCTTTGCTGTTTATATTTAAATTACTTGGTAGCCTTCCATATATGGATACACTTTATGTGATGCCAGTCTTCACATACCAAATTCTGACAAAGGTAATGTGTAAAAATTGATATCAAGAATCGTACTTGAGCATGATGGTTAGAATATGCCTTCCTTTAATTATAGATAACACATAGTGCCCTACTATCTAATGGTTTTTGCAGCTACTCAAACTAGGGATTGAGATCAAATAGACATTTTAATCTCTTGAAGTTATCATTATTGTTTCTCTAAGGTTTAAGTACCGTTACTATTATTTTTTCAGCTTAGATCATATCAAGAATTAAGATATTATTGATAATCTAATTATGGTTAATATTATTAAATTAGTGATTTGGAATCATAATAGCTTGCCATACTTTAAATGCATATCCATACTCTCACTTTTCCATTACCATGCCTAGTCTTCTTCTTATTCACACATGCAACTGATTGTTATCTCTGCTCACAAACATCTACTCAAGAGGACACCGCTACTCAACATATTAGATTCAATTGATTCCCAAGCAGCTCAGTGTTTATTTATTTACTCCACTACTTAGATGTCAAAACAATTAAAACTCATCATAGTTACCTACTAATCCTGCTTGTTGATTGGATTGATTGCCCATTTACAACTTCAAAGTACACCACAGGCTAGAGCAACTCTCTGCAAGTCTATGATTACCATTTCATATAGAGTCCATTGCATAGAAGAGGGTCAAGAACCTACATCATATACGGAACTGATCATTCAACCAATGGATGCAACCAAAATTAGGTCGATCTGAGCCTTCAATCTCAGAGGACCTGCACATAGATAACATGATTCATCAAGCTCTAAAGACTTGGAACCATCATCAGCATGAAATGTCTATGAACACATTTGCATGTGTCCTCAGACCCATAGATCTAGACACAGAAGTTAACATATATAAAGAACTCGATTGTTGCTGTAGGTGTCAATCTATATTGGATTGATTGACCAGCCATGATAAAGATCCATTCCTGACACCACCACCCATTATTTTTTTTCATTACTCATTAAAATCTTCCTTTGCTACTATAGCTCAAGGAGCAGCATTGCTCTGGTCTAAGAGTTTCAACCCACTAAGTCACAGATGCTCTGCTGACATCATCTAAGTAGCATGGATCTACCTCGACAACATAAGAATGCACCTAATTATATCTATCTGTTGCTGTCAACTAGAAAAGTGAGGAGGAAAGACTCACATAAGAGAGGATTTCATTGAACATCGCTGCTGCGGTATAATGTCACTCTTTTTCCATCAGATTGATCTCTATAATAGACATGGTTACCACCTAGGCCATGATAAGTGGAAACGTGTTGCAATTGGTGATTCACATTGTTGCCTCCACCCGCTGAGGTCACCACTGGAGAAATGACACCAAGTGGTCGAAGAGGTAAGGTTATGCAAGGATTGGAGATAAGAGAACAATGGAGAAGGAGAAGAAGATAAGTGCGGCTATAAGTTGAAGAGGGCAGGGGCTTTGAGGAGTTTTTAAATTGTAGAGAAAAGAAAGGGTTGAAAAAAATAGGTGAGTGGTATATCAATTTGGGGAAAAAAAAAATGGGGGGGGGGTAATCAGAAGAATTGGTTTGGTTCAAACTTAATAGCATTTTCCTATCCAAAATAACTGAAAGTCAATATGATTTACTTGACTTAATTTATCTTCTTTAGTTATTTTACTTGCTCATTTGTTGATTTGCACAGAACAAAATTTTTATGCAGGATGACAAAGTGAGACTCAATGATAAAAAAATGCTTTCATGAATAATGCCCCTCTTTATTTATCTTTTTGCTTATTCTTGCCTTGTATCGTTAATATACGTGTGTTACTTCCAGAAAACAAATTCAGTTATGTTCCTGATGTACGAATTCATCACATGACCACAACATTTTGTTTTGTTATTGACATTCTAGAAAGGGTAGGGTTAGATGGAATCAAGAAAACTTAGATGAAATTGAAGCAAATAAACCAGTGAGGCAGAAAATTACTGAACCCAAGACACCTTTCCACCATATGATTGATGACGATGGTACATGTTAAACATTTAATTAAAATTTATAATCTCTTATATTTCTTTTGCAGTGTTCATTGAGTAGTAGCTTGGGTGAAATGTTTTGATTTGTAGGTTCTCTTTCACCAAAACGAGCCTTTGATGAATGCATCGATAATTCTGCCCATGCAGAAGCTCTCACTACTGCTTTGAATGATGTAGCTTCTTCAAGCAGAAGCTCAAATGGGGGTTGGACCTCTTCTGAAGAAGAAACTGATGCCATGGAAGAAGATGATGGTTGGAATTTTACTTCTTTATCCTGTCCTTTATTTCATCCTTTTATACTTCTTTTACAAATTGGTCTTCAAAAATGTGAATACCTGACTACCTGAGTCTTGAAAATAATGGCCTGTTGGAAAACCATAAGCCAAACTGAAAAAGAGTCAGAAAATACAGATACAGATCTCCAAGGCTACAAAAGGAAAAAACCCCACAAATTCAAGATTAAACTCCAGAGTATAAAGTGAAACAGATCTGTTAAATAAATATGCATCACAAATTTCTCCCAAAACATATGAAAGGTTTGTCGAACACACAAACATGATAGTCAGACCTATTAATCAATAAAAGGATGAATCCAACTTGTCCCAGAAGCTTATCACCATTGTTAATCCCTCACAAAGCTATGCCCATATTCATGACCGAGGTGGGGCGGCAGTAGGTGGTGAATAGAGGGATTAAGGCTAAGAGGGGTCTGCAAAATTTTCATCTATGAGAAAGCTATGTCATCCTAAAATCTGCAAAAGTTCACTAGACAAACTTGCAAAGGTAAATGCTAGGTAAACTATTTTAATTTTATGTCTAATATTCCCCTCATCTAATCTTTATTCCATAAAAATCTAAATCTGGCCATAGAGGGGAAGGTGCACGTTGTTACACTTATCAAACTCAATTATATCTTACACCATGTAGACAAATACAATATCAATTCTCTAGACATGTATGCCTTGTATGCCATGATAATACAAGTTACATCTCAGTGGAACAAGGATAATCTCTAAGCATACATAGATAGAATATCAAAGCATGATAAATAAAGTAAACTTATCATAACGTATGCATATAAAAATCCTCAAAGCATGATAAATAAAGTAAACATATACATATTAAAGATCCAAAACCAATAAGAAACGACTTAAGAAGAGTAGCAGCAAGATGAAAAAAGGATCTCTGTTGTGTTAGGGTCTCAACCACAGGCATCTCATCGTGCCAAACTCAAAGGCAACCCATAACCTATGACTTTAGAAGCTTAAACCATCTTGACACTAAATAAGGTAAACACTACTTATCCATGACCTCTCTTTGGATTTTGACGCAAATCTCCCACTTGAAATTCTTTAGTCAAAAGGTTAAATCTTTAACGTTTTTACCTATACCTCTTCCTCGTGTTGCTATTGGAAGGAGGATCCCCCTCTCCTTATCCTTCACCTTTTTCCCGCCAGTTCTACTGTTGATATTGGAAAGAGGAGAAGAGGAGATTGATGACCGAGGGGGGAATTATTAAATTGGTTGTGGGTTTTTTTTTGTCATTTTATCTTTATTTGATTTTTTTTAAAAAATTCTATCTTCCCCTCTATCAATCTTCTCTATTTTCTGCCTGCTTGGAAAAACATTGCCTACAAGTCATCATGATGCTCTCTTGCTCCTGTTTATGATAGACCACTCGCCTCCTGAATAAGATGCTGTGCCTAAAGCACCAAATTAGGGTAAACTGATCTTTAACTTCTTTAATTTATTCATATTTCGGGTAACACTGATCTTCTTTAATCTTTGTTCATCTTTTTATCTTTAAACAAATAAGAGGGATCTATCTTTCCCTACCTTTGTATCTTCCTTGGTAAATATGGCTTATAAGTTATCGTGATGCAGCACCTGCTCTGTACATGAGACTATTTGTCTCCTAAAACTGGGTGCTTGTCCTGCAGCTCAAAAGTAGGGTGGCACTACAACATAATGCTGGTTCTGACGATAAATAATTTGATTCCTTGACACATGCAACTGGCTCCCTTTTAACTATTTTTGGACTCGTGAACATACATATATATCTATACCTTTTCAAAGATAGTAGTTTTTCTTTAACATCATATTTTTTTCTCCATAGCATCGAAAACAAGTCCTTTTTACTTAAAAATGCTTATGGCTTGCCTACTAAGTTTGCAATTATACATATTGTTGCACGCATCCTTTTTCTAGTTTGCATTTGAGCTTGCATTAAACACATGCATCTACAAAGTGATATATGCTTCATTAAGAATTGCATATGTTCTCCTGTAGACTATATTTAATATGCAGACATTTGCTTGCACACTTCGCAGTTTTTTTTTTTTGAAGAAAAGAAGATACGGTAGAAAAGCGTCAATGCCAAAAAGAACTATTGCTATAAGTATATACGATTGTGAACAACCTAAGGCAAGAATAGGGGACTTTGAAAAATAAACTCCTCTGCATACGCTCAAAATTGACTGTCCAAAATTTGAGTTGAGTAAATACTAAAAGAAGCAAGGGTATGGTTACTTTGAAAGAGGATGATAACAGATTTGTACTTTTTTGGTTTTGCAGTGTTCTTCAATAAAGCATTTGCAATACTACATTCTCAGTAGATGTGCTAGCCTCTGACAATTTGTTTCAATTGTCTATGTATCCATTAGTCTCATTACTGACTGCAAGGGATTCATATTACTGATACCAATCTACAGATGCTTATGCATTTATGATTTTTACATAATTATTTATGTGCACCACGATGCATAGATGAAGCAAATTCTATCGTCCTCTCTAGAAGATTTGTTAGTATGTTACATATGATCCTCTAATCTTCATAGCGCTATCTATCAGATTCTGAAGCAGATGCTACAAGGCTAAGTTTCAACGACCACCGGAAAGCTCACTACGACGAATTTCATAAAGTCAAAGAACTCTTGAGAGCAGGATCTTTCGCACAGGATGACGATGATGATGATGAAGCTAATGGTAGCCTGGACAATGACAACGAGAGAGACCATTCAACTTCCAGCCAACACACCCCACCAAATTCCACGCCAAACAAACAAGCCTAATGGATGCTGCCCTCCCCCTGAAAATAATTGCATGTGAGAACTCGAGTGAGATGCCTTCCTCATTGATTTCTACTGAAACAAAATTCACGACTTAATAGTCTGTTGCATTCCAAGTTTGTATAAAATATGTTGACATCTCTCTCTCTCTCTCTCTTCCTCTCTAATAACTGATGTTTTTTTTTTTCTGTTTTGTTTCAATTTTCCTCCATGAACTTCAATTTTATCATTCTTTCATGCATCAACTTCCCATTTGCTAATTAGACTGTCAGGAAGCAACTTGTCTGTGACGTCATGGCAAACGGATGCAGTCAAAAACAGGACAATCAATCCCAAAGGCCGAGGCAAGTCTGCCAAAGTGAAATCCCCTCCTGATCATCCATCATTCAAAGATGGATTTCATCAACCAACCCTAACCCTCCCTCACAGGGAGAAGAGAAAGAAAGAAAGATGGTGTTTCTGATGTGTGCTCTGGTTCCGAGAAGGATGTGTTGTTGGGGTAAAGGGAGGCAGTGGGGATCCTCTTTGTGGATTCTTTTGGATCCTCCATGATCTCTGTTCCTCCCATCTTTTGTTATCTTGTCTGCTGCAGAATCCTTGAGTCAGTGGTCAGAGGATCTACTCCGTGGTCACGCAGATGGTGATGCTTAGATTTTTTTTCCCATACTTTTTCTGTTGAAATCTAATTCAGCTATCGTTTTGTTTAGGTGTGGAGGATCGTGACTGTTCCTTTGTTGGGGGAAACATGATCAAAAGCAAACGTTAGCAGAAGTGTACTGAACAAGGTGAGTAATGCACCTGATGTATATCTGTTCAGTTTTGTACCCATTGGGTTAGGCCTCTATCTCTGCTGGTCTCACTGTGTGTGGGTCCAGAATGACCTGACCTGATCGTTCAACGACGATCGAGATCGGATAGACACATTGGCTGCCTTCGCTAAGTTCAAATTGAACCTAACCAAATCAGTTCAGATTTTCTTTTCCACCAAAGGAAAAAAAATCATAGACATAAGTATTTTTTTAATGCAATTTTGTTCTACGTAACGTGATTTCGTGCCTCATTTGGCCATGAGTTGCACATAGTTGAGCTAATTAACGTGGCGAATTTTGAATTTGTCCACAAATGTTGGCAACAATTGATGAGAAGACTTTGGCTTGATTTTGTTAGCCTTGAAACTACCTCAGAAATGAGGAAATTTAGTTACTACATGACAAAGTCCTCAGAAGTCACTTCCAAATATCTTAACCTAACCTGTCCCATCTGAAATCAAATAACCAAATCCGTCAGGGTTGATCAAATATCTTCATATGGCTTGGTAATTGTAAATGTTTGTTCCACAATGGAAAAGAGCACTAGTAGTGAGTTACCTTTTTTATTTACCCTTCTAAGAAAAGTTAATCTACCTTTTTCCTTCCTAGCACCACTGGTGAGTTCGATATGTCATACTTTTCTTATGAGAGATAGAATCATTGTATTCGATGTATCTCTATACATTTGTCGATCTTTGAGATCGAGGATAGGTTGGTTTGGTCGTGAAATCCTCTCAATTAGTGAAGCAAAGCATTTGATGACAATGAAACTAGATTATAGTTATCAATGGAGTATCATGAATGATGGTTTTGACAACCACAACCAAGGACAATAATCCCATGGGTGTAACATATGTCAAAAGGATTGTATGGATGCAACAAGAATAAAGGTGAGCACTAGGTGTTGAGTGAGTGTGCTTCACATAATGGAGTATGATAATCACCCAAAGTGTTAAGAGTCATCTTTCCTAGAATGATTTGAGATTTTCTATGACTTTATGCAAAAAGTCGTAGTTAGCACTCTCAACCCATTCAATTCAATGATATCACAATTCTCTAGTCAATGTAGAGTACTAATCACCTTCTTTGTGATCCGAGAGATTCAATTGTTTTCTTCAATAAATATGGAAATGCAAACAATGTTAAGAAGATTCTCAAGATGGTCCAAAAATTTTTAATAAATAATAATAATAGTAATAATAATGTTATTTTAATTAAGATTCTACTCTAAATCTCTAAATTCTTGAGCTATGATATGTGAAATTTTTATAATGGTAGTCCTCTAGTGCTTGTCCCTACCTAACTACTAAAAATATACATAGAGATAGAGAAGAGAATTATCTAATAGGGGACCAATCCAACGGCGGGGCCTCCTCGTCCTCGACAACACTAACACCCACCACTTTATTCTGTATGGTTAAAGCCTAAAGCCATGCCATCATTAACTTTTTTTTTGTGTTTATTAATAATAAACAATATCCATGCATGTATATTTTATTATCAATTTACTTTCCTATATAAATATAATATATGGGTGTTATTTATTTATTATTTAAAAAATATAGATAATTATACATTGCTATTAATTATTTCATATTTCTTATTATTTACTAATAAATGAGTTAGATTAAGGGGGTTTCTGTCTCTTTAAATCATCAACACGTGCAAACACAAGTCTTATTCAAAAAGGGAATGATCAAATTTAGAGAAAGAGGTTTGGCGGTTGAATAAGGACTCTCCATTCTCATAGATTTTGCACATAGGATTTGTTCATCTAAGTCGATCTCTTGTAGTCGATATGGTTTTCTTTTGTACTTAAGTTAAACATAGATGATAGCTAGTTAGAGATTGTTCCACTTGCAATCTAATTGAAGATTGTTATTATTATTATTTTGTGGGAGGCAAGAATTAGTGAGTCCATGAGCATGGGTAACATGTTTGAAACATGTAATGTGTTAGGTCGCATGAAATCTCCCTATGCTTGCCATTTATATGTCACATGTGAGTGGGACCTCAAACATTTTGTTTGTTCCATGGCCCCTTCTTATGATAGAATTAATATTTCTATTATCATGAAAAGTTTGAAGTTGATGGAAGTAAGGAAGGGAAAACACATTCATTGTCCAAATAATTAACATTTGCGTTTTGAATGATCTAGTGTTGGATTATGTTAAATTAAACATTTCGATTATATTATTGTGGTAGAAAAATTAAGTACTACATGAGAGGACATAGAACTTGATTGGGTCAACGAAGGCCACTTACCGCGAATAGGTCTTGGTTAACCTAGTTGCAAATGACCTTCTTGATTATGGGTAGGTTGCGATGATAAAGACTTCATAGTAGGTATTTTCTAGGGAGGTCATAACTTCGTGAGGCGGCGCAATAATTAGAGGAATTCTACTTACGGTCAACTTTGTTAGTGGAGGTAGGGAGATGAGCACGAACACAACTAGCGGGGCTTAACAACGAAGAAGACGAGACCACACCCACCAAGCTAGAGTTTGAGATTAAGCTCGATCTAGACCCCATCAAAGAGAGCAAAGGAGACAAAGAGATACCGCGGGCCAATCAAGACATTAGATGATAAAAATAATTATATAGTATAATTTTAAATAACTTTATCTAATGTTTATCACTAAGAATGAGGATCTCCTTTTACACATGAAGAAAAGAATAAAGTTATTATGCATAAGTCAACACCTACCTTAAAGAATTTATAGCTAAACATGTTTATTAATCGATATTAGTTTAGTATATTTGATTCATTGTTAGCCATAAACAAATCTAGAAAATTTTATTTTTTATGTTTTCATTCACATATCAAAAATATAATATTCATGTATATTTACAACACTGTTTGTATTTATCATATAATGTGTTGAAAATAAACTCCTCTAATAAATTAACCCTCATTATTATGCACTAATCCCAATTTCCTTTTTTAATTAAAATAAAGAACTATTGTGTGTCACTTTCATTCTTCTTTTTTAAAAGAAAAAAATATAGGAGATGGCAAGTTACTTTTCCACTAAAGAAAAAGTATTCAGGGCTCTACAACACAATTCATTAACATGCAATTAAATCAATAATGATAAAATAAATACAGCAATTAATCCACTAAACCGAAAGGAAGATCTTAATCGATCAACATCGATCTAAAATGTGTTTAATTAATTATATTAAATTAAATACTTTGCTTGGTTGCTAAGGTACGTATGCAGCTAGTGTAATGGTCAAAACATAATTAACGTTAAATTATTTGATTAATTAATATTAAAGTCATGCATGCACGAGAGCCGCCCACTTCATATATGCAACGTACAAAGTTGGTCCAATATTTTTTAAAAAATAAAATTTAAAAAATTAATTAATTAATTAACAATATGATTCCTTCCTTTTCTCTACACATGAGCTCATGAGAACCTGTGGAAAGGCTAATTATTATAAATTAATTAAATGAAATGATTATCAACTAATTAATTATATGTTGAATATTGTTAATGATCGTTTGGTGATTAATTGACGGAAGAAAAAAAATATTTTTATTTAATTTTATTTTTTTTGGGGGTGATGGCAAAAGATGCTCAACTAGTTAGGAAAGGTGGCTTTTTGTACACAAACAATTGTTCATAAAAAGAAGGCATATATGCTTTCTCAATGCAACAACAACAAAAAAAAGGTGGATTAAAATTTTTGAGTTTATGATCTGTTCTACACTATCTTTCAGAATAATAATCTTTCGATATTGATCGTAAAACAATGTAGTATCATCTTTTATTTTTTGTTGTTAATTACAAGTAATGTGTTTAGAATTTAATCCTTAAACAAGCTCGATATATATATAGCACAAGATCATTAAGGATTCTGTAGGCGCAATACGATATATATACTTTATGATCTTTTTCTTTTGGATACAAAAAAGATGGAGGAAAAGGACCCTGTTGAATGTGGACCAAATGTTCATGAAAAAAGAATAAAAATGAGATCTCTTCGCCTTTAACCAAATCTTTTTTGTTGGGCTAAACTCGCAAACACAAGGAACCTCTTCCTCCTTTAATTTCTCTATTCTTATCCGTCATCTTTAATTTGCTTCCTTCCTTTCCTTTTCTTCTATCCGTCCATCAAAGGATCCATTAATATATATGATCCAATATGTTTATTTTTATCGAAATTGTTGATAAAAAAAGTTTGTGGTGGTACACTTTTCTCCTTTTTCTCTTTTGGCCTTTGGAACACAATCATTACACTTAATTACGATATTCCTTTTACATTGATAGCAAAGAGATCACACGATCGAACGAACGAACAAAGGAGATAACCTCCTTATAATATAATTAAAAATTTGTTTATGTAAGGCTTTATGTTGATACCAAGGAGAGATCGACAAGGTGAGAAGGCAACATAAAGTGTATATAACAATTCGGGTCACTCTATAACAATTCATGAACAACATGGAAGCTATTCGATCGATCAAAACCCTAAAATTCCAAGTCCCGTGTGAGACTCAAGTTTGCATCACTTAACTTTTTTAAGTTTGCTCCATCATCAAAATTGTATCAAAATATAATTAAGTTTGATTAACACTTAAAATGAAAGAACGTACAAAGTTAAAATCTTCATAATTATTCACTAGTTAGACCAAGCAATTGTTTGTAGCTCTATTGATCTATCGATCGTTCGTTACTAGGGTTTGGCATCACATTCCTACCCTTTTGGCATTGGATCGATAACGGCTCGTTGTCTGATCTATGGATAGCGTAGATGTCTTCATCAAGGTGGAATTTTCTTTTTTCATGTCGCATCTCGATCGACTTTGGAGCTAGGGTTTAGATGAAGATGATGATAAGAATTGCACAAAATATGTGAGGAATATGCTTGTTGCTATCTCTTTCTTCCTTATATTCCAAAGCCATTTGCATATGTCACAGTGAGGGCTTTCGGAATATGGAGGGCGATCGTAAGCCTTGCAATAGCTTTGTGGTGTGCTTTTTATTTAGTGAAGAGCTTGACACCTTGCCATTGTCATGTATATCCTTTTAGTTTTTGACTACTATTAATGTTTTTCGAATCAACGAGTTGGGACTGGGGTTGGACCGGATTGCGCTATTAGGGTTCACATATGAGCTAGCTATAGACCCGATAAATCATGCGGCTAGTAACACTTCATCACATGACAAAAGATGATGGATGCTCAGATGCACAATTAGTAATGAAACAATATTCTAAGATGGAGATTCCACTTAATACATGTAAAAGATGATGAGCACATAATAAATTCGGAGTGCAATGTACGTACACTCTTAGATGATGAAGAGACAAAGTGCTTTTATAAAATTAAAGCTCTTATTTGATGGAGAGATAAGTCAAATTAACAACTACATATTAAACCCTTAACCTTGTTAATAGCTAGTGTTATTATTCAATATAACAAATTAATTAGTGTTTAGTTGAATGATTGATTTTGTAGATTGAAATGAATTACACATTTGTAGTGTATATATATAGAGTTTAGGGTTTATGGTTTGGAGTGTATATATATATATATATATATATATATATATATATATATATATAGAAAGAGTAATTTCATTTACTTTAATTATGTTATTAATTAGCTACTTATATTCCCTTTTCTTGTTTAGTCTTTCTATATGAGGAAAGGGTATATATATATATGTTTTTGAAAAATACCCCTTAAAATTGAATGATGCTAAAATATTACCATGTTGGATGAAAGTGTAATTGGTCGAGGGTAAAGTGATTAAAGCTTCTAAATTGTGAGATTATTTTAACAATTTTAAAAATTTAGGGGGTAGAATAATGATTATATATATATATATATATATATTATATATTTTTGGTAAAAATAGAGTAGGAGGAGCCAGGAGGCACCAGTTCTCGTGTCGAGACACGAGTGACTCTTGCATGGTCACTCCGCAGCGCTGCACGGTATAAAAGGGGGGTTCAAGGATCGGAAGCAGCAGCATCACAACCGTCACAGGCTTCCTTTCCCGTGTCACTCGATCAGTTCTCTTCTCGCGCAAGGGCGAGGCGAGGCGAGGCGAGGCGGGGCGGGCGGGGCAACAAGAACAGGAAGAAGAAGGAGGAGGAGAAGGTGGTATTGGAATCTACCTCTCTCTTTTTGGGTATGTATCATGTATGTATGTATGTTGTGTATGTGTCTTTGTTATGGTTCCCTCGTCGATCGTGGCTTAGGGCTGGTTGTAAATCTGCAACTGTGGCGCGTGGGTTTCGATCGCCATGAATGGCCATTGATTTGTGTGATTTGGTGCAGCAAGTTGCATGCGCTCAGTGCGTGGTCGAATAGAACAGGTGAGGTTGGAGGAGGGGTGGGTTTCACGAGGGACCACCGTGCTCCGCACCACCACTGTTGGCCCAACCTCGTTTAATCTCGCTTTCTTGGATTTTTTTCGCAATCACATAATCTAGTCTAGGAATAGTACCAGGCCGAGGAGGAAAAATGAGAACTTGCGATGAGTGAGGAGGTAATCTGCCGCTGACCGGAGTGTGTGGTAATGGGACCACGCAAAGGCGGCATCTTTGCGTGACAGGCCGATCGCCGGGGTTCACCTGTCGCCGGAGGATTTGTTTGTTCGCCGGCTAATGGGCCTTATCGCTGTTCCAATGCAGGGCGGTAGCAATCTGACTGTATGAAACCGGTCTCCGAGGAGTCGCCCGAGGAGCAACACAACATGCAAGGGGGAAAATATGGCGGCGGCCGTAACCCTACCACGAGGGTCGAGCGGCTGCTCCGCGACAGAGAACTCAGGAAGATCAACAGAGCGTTCGTACAGGACGAGGCCGGAAGCAGCGGCGATGGCGGTGCGGAGGTGGGGTCGCCCGAGCATCCGTCGGAGAACGGAACTGGGAAGGAAGCCGGCGGCGAGCCCGATGACGAGATTGTGGATGGGCCCTTTACTCCGGTAACCATGATTGGAGCGAGAAGTAGGAGCAACAGGGGAAAGCCCATGAAACAGCGGTTGCTGGTCGTGGCGAATAGGTTGCCCGTGTCTGCAGTTCGAAAGGGGGAGGATTCCTGGTTTTTGGAGATCAGTGCTGGTGGGCTCGTCAGCGCTCTGCTTGGTGTGTTCTCTGCTTCCAAATGCTTTCTGGGATATTAATATTTGCCCTGCAACGATCTCCTGTTTGCTGCTGCTTCTTAAGAGCATTTCTTTGACTTATGTTGTAATATGCTAGTGTGGACATATGAATCATGTTAGTCTCACAAAATTTCCTCCCATATTCAGTCTGAGCATTAATACTAGTATTCTTTCGTTTATCTTCTTGATCATGCACGCAAATAAGAGTCATGATCAACATGGCTGTTAGATGCACTATTTCATACAATACATGTTCAGCAGACGGCGAAAGCTTATTTTACTAGCTTCTTTGTTGATGTAGGCGTAAAGGATGTTGATGCCAGGTGGATTGGATGGGCTGGTGTCAATGTACCAGATGAAGTTGGCCAGAGGGCTCTTACAAAGGCATTGGCTGAGAAGGTTCATTTCTATTCTTCACAATTTGCCATGTCTTTTTACACCTTGATAGTTCATCCCTTAAGAATCTACAATAAAAAATGGATTTTACTTAATTGGATCATCATGAAGAATGCTAATGTTTTCTTTTGGGCATATTGAATGTTGTGTTTTCCTTAATAAAGAAAGAATGTATCTCTGCCATAACAAGTTGTTTATCTCGAGCAGAGATGCATTCCGGTTTTCCTTGATGAAGAAATTGTACATCTATATTACAATGGCTACTGCAACAACATGCTCTGGCCTCTCTTTCATTATCTTGGGCTTCCACAAGAAGATCGGTTGGCAACCACTCGCAGCTTCCAATCTCAGTTTGATGCATACAAGCGTGCCAACCAGATGTTTGCTGATGTTGTGAATAAGCACTACCAAGACGGCGATGTTGTTTGGTGTCATGATTACCATCTAATGTTTCTTCCTAAATGTCTTAAGGAGCATAATAGCAAGATGAAAGTTGGTTGGTTCCTTCACACACCTTTCCCTTCTTCAGAAATCCACAGGACCCTTCCATCTCGGTCTGAATTACTAAGATCAGTTCTTGCAGCTGATCTTGTTGGGTAAGCATACTTTTCATTTCAATTATTTGGAGAGACATATCGAACATACTTAGACACTTTCAAATGTTTTGTTCTACATAACTTCGACAATTATGTCATATGATATTTTGAGACGTTAAGTGTCTATCCTTTCTCTGTCTCTTTTTGTTGTATTAGGTTAGGATGTCTAGATAGATATTCTTTTATGGTCAGTTTGTAAATAACTTTGGTATCACTGTATTAGTGTCGGTGTTAGAATCCACTATGCTAACAATGCATAAAATTGCAATTAAGCAATATATGAAAAAATTGCTAAAGCTTTTATGTTTTGAAAGCTTATGCATGCAGGAAGCATTTGGGCCTTAAAGGTGCATATACAGCTATAAAAATATAATTGTTAAGACCTTAATCTTGATAACATACATAAAAGATAATTTATGCTCATCATGTAATGATTAAAAAAACAAATAATAATTTTCTAAAACTTATAGATGTAGGTATTTATAACTTGTAAGTCATGGTTGTCATCATCATCATCATGCCATGGTAGTCCCAACTCCCAACTATTTGTAAAATGTAAAATTGCAAAAAGCTCTTTTTTGTTTCATATCATTACATAACTATTGCTTTTATACAGCAACTTATTTAGTAATGATTCTTCTTCTACTCATTTTTTAACTTTCAATTTTTGTATTAGATTACAAATAAACTAAGTCTACTCTTTTCTTATATATTAAAGTTTGATCAAGTCATATAGTTAAGTAAGTTGAAGATTAAAGAAACTCACAATTGTGTATGAATATGAGGGCATATTCAATGTAACTGGATGAACTTATCTTGATGCAGTGATCTTATCATTTAAATGCTTACTGTAGGTTTCATACATATGATTATGCAAGACATTTTGTTAGTGCCTGCACTCGCATTCTTGGACTTGAGGGTACACCTGAAGGTGTGGAAGACCAAGGAAGGCTTACTAGGGTGGCTGCGGTATCATCTACTTGCTTACTCCTAATATCATTCTCATCATCATTATTATACAATATTTTTATTTATTTCTATTTTCATGGTTAACCTTTTTCTTTTCTTTTTTTTTAAGAAAAGGAGAAAGGTGATGCATTAAAGTTGTTGCTGATCTTTCTTACCTTAATTTTTCGTTTTGTTTTCAGTTTCCTATCGGAATCGATGCAGATCGATTTAAACGAGCTCTTGACCTTCCTGCTGTCAAAGAGCACATCAACGAGTTGAAGCATAGATTTGCAGGCCGAAAGGTAGACAGCAAGCCCTCTCCATTAATGTAGTCTTGTAATATCGCTGTTTCTTCATTTTATTAATCAATCATTTGATGATAGGTAATGCTGGGTGTAGATAGGCTTGACATGATCAAAGGTATTCCCCAAAAGATTTTGGCATTTGAAAAGTTCCTAGAGGAAAATTCAGCATGGCGTGACAAAGTAGTCTTGCTACAAATAGCTGTTCCGACAAGAACTGATGTCCCTGAATGTATGTATCCTGTCCATACCAAGTATTTTTTGGCAGTTTTTGGTAGTGTGATTCATTAAACTCTTTATTATTGGTAGCAGACCAGTACTAGTGCTTAGTTTACTCATGAGGTTTCAGTTTTAGCATTTTCTGAAAATTCACAGTTGGATTTTTTAGAATTCTATTATTTTAAAAAAATTTGACAAGCTTGTGGAGGGTTATGCTGACCATAAAAGTCCATATGGACTGTGCTAGAAGGTCATCAGATGGCTCTAAACTCTTCATTTATTCCTTTGTATCTCTGTAAGAACACTTCTAACCCACCCAACATCTGACACCTCTATTGATTTAAGTAAAAAAAAACAGCTTTATCATAGATTTAGACCTCACCTATGTCTAATACTCACATACTTTTTTTTTAACATTCTTGGAAAAATTGCATAAATGCAACTCAGTATCAACTTGTTATTCACAAGAATAGGAATTTATGTGTTTGTATCTGGGTAATTTGTGAAGATGCCTGAACCAATCATTTATGAATTCCATGCAAAATACCAGATATAGGTCAATGGTTTTAGTTCAGAAACTGGCTAACGCATTGCATGCTTCTTTGTGCTGGTTCTTCAAAATTTGAACCACAACTAAGTTTATGATGCTTCCATCTTGTTCTAGTCGGATTTCAGAGAAAGGATTAGCTCTACTCTAACCATGTCCCTTAGTAACATTATTAGTTGAAATCTTATACTGTTCACTCAATTAAATACTATTACATGTCATTCAAACAACCCACTTACAATGGTGCACAAATGTCTGTCATTTTCATCTTGCTTGCAATGTCATTGTATATCTGCTAATTGATTGTTAATTCAACAAAGGGAAAACGGTTAATTTCTCTGTCTACCTTTTCCAATATAAAATATTCTTCCACTATGCTTAGTGCAATTGTTTTTCTATGTTGATATCTACCTTCTTGTCACAATAAAACATTAGACAACAATGAAATATTGAGGTTGAGGCTCCATTAAGTTGAACTTGATCAACAACCATCGTTGCTATAGCACCTCTTTTCTCATGTTCTGTCAATATATCCCACTTCTGTGCATTGGATGTAGACAGATGTTTTTGAAAACATGCACTGGCAGAAATTTTTTTTAGGTAGAAAAAAAAACCTCGTGTGAGTCCTATGGTTGGATTTGATAGGTTTTTATTTTATTAAAATAAATTTAATAAAATAGGTATTGTTGTGAATTAATTTTGCATTCATCTAAAATAGTATTAAAGGAAGGATATTTTCCACGTGTCTTTTCTTTTACCAGTTGCTAATTAAGATAAAACATTATCTTGTATTAATTAGAAGAGAAGCTACTTTATTGATGATGAATCAAATTGATTAAATTCTAATTTTACTCTCTTATTTTTCATAGATCAAAAGCTTACTAGCCAGGTTCATGAGATTGTGGGTCGTATCAATGGTCGATTTGGAACACTTACAGCTGTTCCAATCCATCATCTGGTTTGTCTCAACTTACCATCCTTATAGTTTTCACTATCTCATTTTTGTGCAATCTTCTCATATAGTTTAACTTCGGCAGAAGTGCAAGTATTTCAATAGCATAAACACTTAACACTTAGCTAAATATTTTTTATTGTTGCTTACTGCTGTTAATAAGATTTCACTTGTTGAATAAAAGCCAATCATAAAACTGTTTGACAAAACTTTGAAGAACTTGTAAAATTGGTTAGTCAATGACATGATCTGCCATGTGCTCTTGAAATGCATGATAGTACAGCAAAAATCAATGAAGAGTATCCATGGGAAATGGGAATGCGCTTTGTATGCCTATTGAGCTATATGTTTTGTCCATCAAACATCATGGATCTCAGAAATTTGATCAAAATTCTTTCTAGCAATCCAAGCAAATAAAGGGTACATGTTACCAATCTCAAGTATATAACATGTGATTTTTAAAAATAACTCATTTGCAACTTATCACTTACGTGATATTTGAACTTTTTTTATGTATAGAAACCTTTGATTATGAAACTATTTGTTGGTCATGATAGAAAAATGAGATAAGCAATTCATATTCTGTTATTGATGATAAACTTCGTTTAGAACATTATCCTGCAAAAAACATAAAACGTTGTTGCCTGTTTTATGTTCTACAGATAGATAAATACTGCATTTATAGATAGTGTCATCACATTATTTTAAGATTTTTAGATAATGACATCACAATATTTTAAGATTGTTATTCTCATATGCTGCAGTTGACTTGTTCCGGTTAGTAGTTAGATATCAGGCTCAGACTGGGTATCCTAATTAGTCATGACAAACTATTTGATTGATATAGCAAGGATACTAGACATTAATTGGAGTTGACTATCAGAGAAGTAGATTCCCCAAGGAAACCAGATTATGATTTAACGAGCATTGAATTTTATTGCTTGGAACTTGTGAGTTTCTGAATTAACCATAAAGACTTTTGCAAAGGCTTTGAATTTATGCTTATATAAAATATCTAGATCTGCATTATGGTGCAAACTGTGGAGAGTTGCTGTCGTGCTAAGTAATTCAGGTTGGCCCATTTCTCCAGTTTAAGAAGATAAAAGATGCAAACTGCAATGTCTTGAACAATTCTTGATCATACATTGAGTGATGTTCCTTTATATGCACATTAAACATTTTTATTTTACATTTTATTCATAGTTATTAACTTCTTTGAATTGTAAAAATATCAGATCTTCTAATGGAAGTTACCTTCTTGCAGGATCGGTCCCTTGATTTTCATGCATTATGTGCTCTATATGCAATTACTGGTGATTGTTTTTGCTCTTCTGTTCATGTTTGTTCTTCAAATTATTTTATTGTTCTCATGAACTATGAAGGATGGATAAGAATATCATGCTGATGCTAATCAAACATTTAAACTAAATTGGCATTAATGCTGACATCAGTTCACATTTCATTTTAAAACTACTAACCATGCATTTTTTTGTTGGAATAGCTGAAATAAATTTACTTTATATTAACCAAATTAATTATGTCCAGCCAACGGCCTGGCTTTGAACCTTTAACATAGTAGTGATGCTTAAAATTAAGTAGAAGTGTATGACTAGCAAGAGCGTTTAACTATATTATTTCCTTGGCTCGTAGTTCCTTTTGATATTCACCATGATGCATATGGTTAAATTTCATCATGAAACATTGTTTTTGCTATCAATAGTTGTAATACGTACATCATTTGGATGATATAGTTTCTTTACTCTCTTTATCCTGCTTTCCTTTCCCAGACCTTTAACTCTAATTAACATGTCTAACTATTGAATGCATCAGTTGTTTTTGAGAAATTTAACTTCTTATGCTTCTACACAGCTACACCCAATTATAGATGGGAAAAAAAAATCTTTGGCTCCACTATTACCTTTTTCTAATCTCAACCAAACTAATTGACCTTAATTATTTTTGCTTTTCCTGTTTTTTCATTCAAGCCCATTTGACTTTTTTCTCTTTTGCGTTTCTTTTCCTCACTTCAGATGTGGCTTTAGTAACATCATTGCGAGATGGAATGAATCTTGTAAGCTATGAGTTTGTAGCATGTCAAGGACAAAAGAAAGGAGTTCTCATTTTAAGCGAAGTAATTTCTTATCTTGTCTGTCTAATGTTAAAGTGAATATATGAGATTTTATTTGGCACGTTCCATTTCAATTTATTATGTAAGTTCAGGCAATAAAATTACTGTTTTGTGTGTCTTTTACATGCCTTTTTTTTCTTCTCACATTTGCAACCAACTGAAACTACATTCAAATTTTGTTAACAATGCATCATTATGGTCACAAAAGCTTGGTTGGGCATTTATATTTTAAGTTTCCAAGTCTAGAATACAAGTACTAAGACATCAGGAACACAGCTCATTCATATGTTATGGTTTTCAATCTTTGTGGATTGCTACCTATTTCTTTTGCGAACGCAGAATCTGTTGCTTCATATTGTACGATTCATCCTTCTTGTTCTCTTATTCAGTTTGCAGGAGCTGCACAGTCACTTGGGGCTGGTGCTCTTTTAGTTAACCCATGGAACATCGCAGAGGTTTCTGCTTCTATTGGATATGCATTGAACATGTCTGCTGACGAGAGGGAAAAACGGCACAGGCACAACTACGCACATGTGACTACACACACTGCCCAAGATTGGGCAGAAACCTTTGTGAGGTGCTGTTCAGACTAACTTTTAAACTCTTACTACCTGTTTTGTTGGCATACAAATATTACATAATGAAGTAATTTAAGGACAAACATGCTATTTCTGTGCTCGAAGTAAATCTAACAGGCATCCATTGCCATGACTACATGTTAAAGTATATGATTATAACTAAGAAAGCAAAAAATGATTGTTATATATGCTCAGTTATAAATAATAGATTCATATCATGAATTCCTTGATTTAGTTAACATGATGTTCTGGAAGATATTGGTACAATGTAATAACATCTTTGCTGCATTAACTTGTAGGTTACTTTCGAAATCAGAATGTTCCATGGGTAATTTGAAATTTTTAATATTTTTACCATACTAGCTTCATCAGAACTACTGATCCGAAAGAGCTAGCATAAAGAAACTTGTCCAATGTGATACGATAATATGATTCATCCATAAATTTTTGGTTAATTCATGTTTATCACGTCTCATGCAAAACCTTTGATTCTCTGTAAGCTTGTTCTAGAATGAGCGGTTAATACAAACATGGTTAGTGCACAGGGACTACTGTGGCTCAGGCATGATACCTAGTTTGGCCAAGGCATGCTCACTTGATGCTGATCCCTGTTTTTTATGAGAATTAAACCCATTGCTATGCTTACTAGGGTTCTAACGAAAGGAACATATTGTATTATTTTTGACAGACTGATTGTTGTTCTCTTGCTATAATGTTCTATAGCACTGTGATTTTCTTCAGTTGCCTAAGGTAGATAGAGTTAAATATACACTTCAGGTTATTTTGACCATTTCCTTTTATGATATAGTGAACTCAATGATACTGTTGTCGAAGCTCAACTTAGAACAAGACAAGTTCCTCCTATGCTTCCTACAAGTATAACTGTGGACCGGTATTTGCAGTCTATGAATCGATTGGTTATACTGGTATTCTTCTTCTTGAAACAATAATACGTACGCTTGTAAACTGTTTTTCTGCTTTTGTCCATGTATCCTCTACATTTATTATCGATTCATTTTGCTCTATGCTTGTTGTTTTATGAAATTTTCTGGTTACAAAAATGCATCCATTTAAGTGTTAATAAGCATTATTGAAGATTCTCAAGTTTAAAAGTTATGAAGCTTCTTGTCGGTAATGTCAAGATGGGATGTCTTCCAAATGCTTTCTGAGTGTTTTGATGTGCTTCCCTGTCCTTCTTGTGGAACAATGAAACAATTAGCTACACCATGTGTATTCCATGATTAGTTTTCATTAATAAACTCCTTTGTTTATTCTGTTCCTTTGATGTTGTCGGTTGTATAATTAAGCAGTTTCTTTGAATGATTTGGCCGTACTTAGGGATTCAATGCGACATTAACTGAATCAATTGAGTCTACTGGAAGGAGAGGAGGTGACCAGATCAAAGAAATGGAGCTGAAGTTGCATCCGGAGTTGAAAGTGTCACTGACAGTTCTGTGTAACGATGCACGAACGACAGTAGTTGTCCTCAGCGGAAGTGACAGAAGTGTCTTAGACGATGTGAGGAAGCTAAAGCCATCTCATTTTTCGATTAATCAAATTTACAGATATCTTTTACTTTGCAGAACTTTGGAGAGTACAATATGTGGCTTGCCGCCGAAAATGGTATGTTTCTGCGCCACACAGGTGGAGACTGGATGACAACAATGCCAGAGCATCTTAATATGGACTGGGTAGACAGTGTGAAGGTAATCATACTGATCGAGTTTCTGTTTCTTGCCGCGCATTTTCGATGACTCAATTGGATGCTAACTGAAATTTGACAGCATGTCTTCGAATATTTTACCGAGAGAACACCAAGGTCTCATTTCGAGCATCGCGAGACATCTCTTGTTTGGAACTATAAATATGCAGGTTGTTACTCAGCCTAACTTCTGATAACAAAACATGAAACTTGTTGCTGTTTCATTCGATTTATTTCGCGTCCTTGATGTTTTGGCCAGATGTTGAATTTGGAAGGCTTCAAGCACGAGATATGTTGCAGCATTTGTGGACAGGTCCCATATCGAATGCAGCTGTTGATGTTGTCCAAGGTAGCAGATCGGTTGAGGTTCGCTCTGTTGGAGTTACAAAGGTATGAATCCATCGATCGATCGATACATTTTCGTGTAGTCGAACTGGACCTATATATTCTTGTTGTACAATCCTGGGGGCTACTTTTGTAGGGTGCTGCTATTGATCGGATATTAGGAGAAATAGTCCATAGCAAAAGCATGGTTACACCGATCGACTATGTTTTGTGTGTTGGGCATTTCCTCGGAAAGGTAAGAACTTCTTGAATGCTTAGAATCTAAAGTCGAATACGATCGTCGAACAGCTTATTTCTATTCAGCTTATGCATTTAGAAACATATAATCATAGGAGGAGGAGTTTGTTTGTATTGCAGGATGAGGATATCTACACTTTCTTTGAGCCAGAACTTCCATCTGAACCTGCGAATTCGTCGAGAATGAAACTATCTGAAGCCAGCAAAGCCACCCCCGACAAGAGACTCACCGGAAGATCATCATCGAGCATCAAGAACAACAACTCAAGGGGATCACATGTAAAATCTCAGAGGGTGGTTCCTGTTGGATCTGAAAAGAAGATGTCTGCAAACCATAACATCCCTGCCGGCTGGCGATCTCCTCAAGAGGCAATGTCATGGCGCGAGGGGTCTTCAGTGCTCGATCTCAAGGGCGACAACTACTTCTCTTGTGCAGTCGGGAGGAAACGTTCCAACGCGAGGTATCTGCTCAACACATCCGATGAGGTGGTGGCGTTCCTCAGCAACTTGGCTGGGGCTGCTTCTCTAGGATTCACCAGGAATGCCGATTGATACTCTTTAGATTTTCAGTCAATCAGTTCAGTTAGCTAGCTAGCTGTTGGAATGTGTCATCTCTCTCCGCGCGCCTCTATGCTGTTCTTTCAAATCCTATCCATCATCCATGCCATTCATGTGCTAAGTTATCCTCGCGGAAAGCATTTGTACATGATATTTATTCATATATTTGCAACTCAAGGAGAGATAGAATAACGGTGGGCGGTCGGGCGGTCGGTTCATGCTCATGCTCTTGACGAAATGTAGCTACCCGAATCGATCTTTCCGACAAATTGTTGTGGTTTCGTGTATTTTTTGGTACTCAAGACGCAGTGTCTTCGTGCTGGTCATGCTTCCTTGAAAAGGGTAGAGTGAGTATATTAGTTACTCAAAGTAGAAGAAAGTAGACCAAGATCAAGCTTGTATCTTCTAATCACTTAGTTATAAACTAAACAAAGAAGAAGAAACAACTAAATTATTAGTAGAATTACCTTGTTATTGATAAATAAATATCCAAATTAATGCCACCTTTTAAAATATTTAAATGAAGTTTCTCTGTATTTTGTTTTTGAAAATTAAATAAGAAGGTTTAATTTGTGTATTTTCAAATAGAGAAGCAAACTTAATGCGAGATTTTTTTTTTTTTAAATATGACGAAGAGCCGGATTTAGATAATGACACATTATTCATGAAATGCAATACATATATAAATATATATATAAATTGGCACGACAAATCGAAGACGGATCACGCAGAATTTAATAAGATTTCGTATACAAATCCAACCTATTAGACACCGCCACGTAGATGAGTTGGATTCCGTGCCGGCCTATAAATAGTCGCCGAAGGTCGGGATGACGACGGCGAGGCGACTTGCAATCGAGGAGGTCGCCGAGCGAGGGGCGGAGTCGGAGTTGGGCGCCGCCGCACGTGGTGGCGTCGAGGCGGTGGGCGGCGGCCCGGTTTCCGGCGAGAGGCGGAGGCTGAAGGGCAGGGATATGCGGCACGTGCGGCGACGGGTGCTGCGCATGGCCGGGTTTTTTTGAAGGAGATCGAGTTGGCGTGCAGCAGCACCGCGCCAATTATCAATTAATTTTAAAAAAATCTAAATAAAAATTAAAAAAAATTGCCAACGGAATGAATATGAGAGTCAATCTATTTAATTACATCAAAACCTATGGGCTTTAGTATAGATGACGATCACAATGCAAAACGTAGACCTTGTTGTTGCTCAATTTCTGTATTATCCAAAAAGTCGACCATGGCGATAAATTAAGTGACGATGAAGACGAGGAATTCTGCTTTGTAGCTGTCTACTGCCAAACTATGAATCAATTGTTTGTTTCAAGTGGATAGTTTGATCTCCTAGGACTGATCGGCACCGGACGAGCATGGATCGCCGGCTCCTGCTTCTTCTACTCCTCTTCCTCATGGCGGCCGCCGCCGCTCGAGCACAGGAACAGCCGCCAGGTACTCCACGAATCATTCTATTCTGCCTCCCAATTTCTACTCCATGCGCCATGCAACTTAATTAACTCTCAAGCTTCTGCAGGCTTTATCTTCATCGACTGCGGGATCGATCCAAACTCCTCCTACGTCGACGAAAACATCGGCCTACGGTACGTCTCCGACGATGAATTCATCGACACGGGCGTAAACTACGCCGTCCCTCGGTCCAACATTCCTTCTGTCCTTGCTCGGAGATACTGGACAGTGAGGAGCTTCCCTGAGGGACTTCGCAACTGCTACACCTTCAAGTCAATCAACCGAGGCTCAAAATACTTCGTAAGAGCGACCTTCTTGTATGGAAACTACGACGCCAAGAATAGTCCTTTTGTTCAGTTCGATCTCTACCTCGGAGTCAACCTCTGGAAGACCATAAACCAGACAACTTCTAGTAGATACATCCTCACTGAAACTGTCAGTGAAGCCACAGCTGATGTGATCTCAGTTTGCCTGGTCAACACTGGCCATGGAACTCCTTTCATCTCTGGCTTAGATTTGAGGCCTGTTCCGACCTCTCTGTATCCTCAAGTCAACTCCTCCACCACTTTGGTCAACTTGTATAGAATCTACATGGGGAGTACTTGGGTCAGGTATCCTGATGATCCATATGATCGTTATTGGTCCGACATTGACACCCCACCTTCATGGAGACTGACATCCACCAATTCGGGGATCCAGAACCAGATTCGTGATCAGTTTCAGCCTCCACAGAAAGTTATGCAGATTGCAGCATACCCTAGCAACTCCACGACACTTGGTCTCATCTCGACACCCTATCCAGGAGACCTCACGGAGTTCTATACTGTCCTTTACTTCTCCGAGCTCCAGCCAAACGCCTCGAGGGAATTCTTGATCTACCTCAATGGAGCCCTGCTGAACGACGGCAGGCCCTTGGCTCCGACCTACCTCCTCTCTGACGTCGTATTCAATGCTGATCCAAGTTTAGGGTTTGATGACTGCGATATAACTCTGGATGCAACAGAAAGGTCCACGCTTCCACCTATCATAAATGCCTTGGAGGTCTTCACAGCGATGAGAAATGCAAATGTGGCATCCAACAGCCAAGATGGTAATGCAATGACAGCAAAAGACTAATGGTTTAACAGTTAAACTAATTTAGATGATAGGATTATAAATAACAATATCTTATTTTTCAGTGGATGCAATGTTGGCGATCAAAGGTTGGTACCAGGTGAGAAGAAACTGGATGGGTGATCCTTGCTCTCCACAAGCCTATACTTGGGCTGGACTGATTTGTACACTGAATAACTCTGGTGTTCCGATGATCACTGCAGTGTGAGTTCCTTCAACTCTGCAGAGATTTGTAAGATGAATTGAGAACTAATAATTCTTTAGATTCAATTTCTTGCAGCAATCTGTCATACAGTGGATTGACAGGTAATATAACCACATCGTTTGCCAACCTAAGTGCACTGCAGTACTTGTAAGTCTTATTTCTCACTGCAATTTTCAAGATTAGAATCTCCTTTGTCGACTTCACTAATCAGTTTCAGATAATATTTTTCAGGGATTTGTCTCATAACAACTTAACAGGATCGATACCTGATGCTCTGGGGTATTTGTCATCTCTCAGAATCCTGTAAGTATTATTTAGTCAGTATTTATATATTTATATGTTGCCTAATGGAAGCTAATGAAGTGAAAACAAATGAAGAAGTAATTTTGTTATTTGGCTACCTGCAGAGATTTGACAGATAACCAACTTAGTGGAGCCATTCCTTCTGTTCTTCTTGAGAAATCTCAGAATGGTTCTCTTACTTTGAGGT
>JBBMKF010000059.1:6681096-6696268 GCA_037834155.1 Curcuma caesia
GACAGATAACCAACTTAGTGGAGCCATTCCTTCTGTTCTTCTTGAGAAATCTCAGAATGGTTCTCTTACTTTGAGGTTGATCCTCATCTTGCAAACTATACTCGTTTCTTCCATGAACTTATTCAAGCAACAACTTGTTCTTATTATGATAAAATGCAAAATTTTGTAATGGCAGAACTGAAGGCAACACATGTCTTGGTGGAGATTCTTGCGAGCCGAAGAAGAAGAAGAAGAAGAATTATTTAGCAGTTATCGTCATTGCTTCTGTAGTTGCTGCTGTGTGTGGGTGCTTGGTGGCAACTATCCTTCTCTGCATACTAAAAAAGAGAAAAGGTAAGTTGGTCTTGTTGCAGAACAAGATTACTGATTCAGAATTCACCAGCATGAATTATGGAATAGTACTTTGTAACTCTTCAGCAAAATGCATCATCGAAGGGCTCCAAAATGGAAGCAAATATCAACCTGAAAATGGAGGCAAATATCAACGTGAAAATGGAGGCAAATATCAACTTGAAAATCGAAAATTCACGTACAAGGAACTGGAGTTGATCACTGATAACTTTAGCAAGATCATCGGAAAAGGAGGGTTCGGAAATGTTTACTATGGCCGTTTGGAAGATGATACTGAAGTTGCTGTCAAGTTGCTAATCAAATCATCTTCACAAGGAAAAGAAGATTTTCTTTCCGAGGTAACTGATCCTAGTCCTATTGTATAGACACGAATCCGAAAAGTGGCCACTTAAACAATTTCATCTTGCAGGCTGAACATTTGACAAGGGTTCATCACAAGAATTTGGTTTCTTTGGTTGGTTATTGCATGGATGAAGATCATTTGGCACTCGTATGCGAGTTTATGCCCAAGGGAAACCTTAAAGAATATCTTAAAGGTTCTGAACTCATGAACCACTTCTGTTTCTGAAAATTGATATGAAGGTGCTAATAAGCTCTTGTCATATATTTCAACAGCTAGTGACACCAATACGCCTTTGAAATGGGAACAACGTCTCCTAATCGCCATTGATGCCGCACAAGGTTGACACTAAATTATCATAGCTTGTTCTTGTGTCACTTAATAATGAACATACATGTTTCATTTGTGTGCAGGACTTGAGTATCTGCACACGGGATGCAAGCCTCCACTTGTTCATAGAGATGTGAAGACCGCGAACATACTCTTGAACGAAAGATTAGAAGCGAAAATAGCCGATTTCGGACTAACCAAGCGTTTCAAAGATGACAACACTGATCACACATCCACAAGGATTGTTGGCACTATCGGATACCTTGATCCAGAGTATCTCACATCATCAGTTTATTTAGTTCATCTATTTGCTATTACATGTTTAAATCCATCAAAACCTTATAGAATTCTACTTGTCTAGGTACTATAACAATAACCAACTCAGCCGGAAAAGCGATGTGTATAGCTTTGGAGTGGTTCTTTTAGAACTCATCACTGGAAAATCTCCTATATTTAGTGATCCTGAAGGTGTTCACATAATTCAATGGGTTAAAGAAAGGCTTGCCAATGGGAACATAGAGGATGTTATCGACACAAGCTTATGCGAAGAGGGAGTCCTAAATTCGGCTTGGAAGGCGGCCAAGGTTGCATTGGCAAGCACTGCAAACACTTCAGATAGGAGGCCGATGATGACTGAAGTGGTGATGGAGCTGAAGGAGTGTTTGGCAATGTGCACTAAGGGTGATAAGATGTTGTCAAAGCCCGGAAGCAGTGAGGTGGATCCGAGTCTCTTGGAACTTCAACATGTCGGAGGCATTTCTAATATTGAAGGCCCTTCAATTCGATGATGTGTCACACTTATATTGGTGGTTCTAGTTTTGGATGTACAAATTTTAATAGGATTCCATTCATCATTGTAATGGTATGCTTGCATTGGTGATGACATTGAATGAGCTCGATCGATGTTTCTTCTTGCAAAGGTTCTTTTGAGTTTGACTAGCAACTACCCAACTAGTCGAGTCAAGTGAGCTTGACAGTTTAGACAATTCTAAGTGTAGTTGGTTTAGCAACTTGTTTAAGGAAGTTGGTGGGCCTAATATGGGCTTGGGCCTTAAATAGGTCATAATTAAACAATCGAGAATAGAATTGTAAATGAATCAAATGTTTATGAACAAATTTGATATTCGGTTTGATAAAAATTTATTTATGTTCGTTCAATACATACAAAATTAATTAAATGAATAAATTTGAACAACTCATTAAACTAAATAAATAAACTTGAATATATATGTATTCAATTCGTTAACAATCGTGATTAATGTAATAATATTTATCAATAAAAGTATTATCAATATGATAAATAAATAAATAAACTTTTAAAATAAATAAATAAATTTATATTATCAAATCAATCAAATAAATTTAAAATATAAAAAATTCAATAATAAATCAAACTCTTCTTCAATAATAAATCAACTCAACTTATAAAAAATAAATAAAATTAAATTATCATTTCAATAATTTAATTAATTTTTATTTAATTATCTTATTAAATAAATTTGAACATCATAAAATTAAACTCATCTCCAATCGAGAGAGAACGAATCCTAACCGCATGATATTTGCATCACGGTTCTGATGGCGTCCACGTAGCCTCCCGACCCCTCGATTAAAGTAAATTTCCATATGACAAAAATACCCCTCATAATATCCATAAAGTCTCGATCAAGATGGCTAAATAAGTCAATGAGTTGTCCTTATCATAGTCGACGAGATTAGATTAGGTTTTCTTGCTCCCCTAGAAGGAAGCCTTGTTCATGGCAGGAGAGTGCGGCTAGGTTTTTTTTTTTTATCCAAAATCATACCTTTCTACTGCTTTCCGGGGAGGTATTCATCCCTTTTCTGGAATTTCTTTTTCTTTTAATGGAGGTGGCATCGCATCGTCGGCTGTGCTAGTTCCGAAGATTCCTCTGGTGCTACTTTGAGGGCGGAGATTTGGACGACATTTTGTGGAGATGGCGACCACAAATCCGTTTGATCTACTGGGCGATAACGACAACGATGACCCTTCGCAGCTCATCGTCGCCCAGAAACAAAAGTTAGATGCTAAGAAGCCCGCTGCGCGGGCCTCTACTGCTCCGGCAGCGGCGAAGCTTCCGACGAAACCGGTCCCCCCTGCTCAAGCCGGTTAGTTTCTAGTATCTATTCTTCGGATTCGCCGCTCTTGAAAAAATCGGTCTTTTCGATATTCTCCCATCTTCTTGTTGTTTTTGTTTGTTTCTCCTCAACGCCCTTTGATCATCTCAGACAATGTCTAATCGGATTGGTTTGTTCGTGTTTAGATTAGCTGAGAAAAATCCGTTGGGTTTAAAATTTGATCTTTGATTTTGCAATGTTCATGGTGCAGTGAGAGAGTCGAAGGAAGGGAGAAGCAACATCGCGCCAGCACGTGGTGGGGCTGGTCGTGGCGGACCTGGTCGTGGGCGAGGTGATGGACGAGTTCCAAGTCGTGATTTTGGAAATGAGAACCCGAATGAATTTTCCAGGGGCTATGGTGGTGGTGGTGGTGGTGGAGGAGGAGGAGGAGGAGGAGAAGAAGATCGCGATACTGACAAGCCTGACAGGGAACGCCCTCCACGTCAACCTTTCAGTGGTGGCCGTCGCGGTGGCTATGCGGGCCGTGGAAGTTATAGGAATGATGAATCTGGAGGCGCCTCTGAACGCCCTCCAGGCAGATTTTATGAGCGTCGGAGTGGAACTGGCCGTGGTTATGAGATGAAACGTCAAGGTGCTGGTCGTGGCAACTGGGGGACTGTAGCTGATGAAACACTTGAACAGTTAGGATATTCGTCTTGTTAAACTGGAAACATTTTTCATCTTTTTCAGTTGGAAATAGAAGCTTCTTTTCAGTTGTGCGAGTGAATTATTCTGAGTTGTGTAACTCTGTTGAGCAGGGAAAAGGATGACGTCCTTAAGTCTGATGATAAGTTGCCAACTGAGAGGCATCAAGAACAGGAAAATGCACCCTCAACAGAGGAGAGTAAGGATAAGGAGGGCACTGCTAATGAGACTGAAGAAAAGGAAGAGGATATGGTGAGCTTCTCTTTAGATGCACAATTCTATTGATGGTAAATACTGGTACTGAAAGTGATAATGATAGTACTTCATTGAGAATATAGTTACTACCCATTAGAACGTTTCATCATATGCTGATAAATGCGATATTTTAACAAGCTTCTTTTATTATGTTTGCTATGTTGTGTAAAATTTATCCAAAATAGGCTGAGTTTTCAAAAGTCTACCACGTTTTAACAGTGAACTATGAATTTTTCTTTTGCGTCTTCCACTGGATTATTTCTTGACTTCTTATCAACTTTTATACTCCTTATTTTATGGTTCACTTGTATAATCTGAATAGAACATTTGTAAATCTCCTTGGGCCATCTGCCTATCACCGAAACTGTTTAATCTCAGTATTTTGCCAAGATAAATAAAAGCTCATGAATTATGCCTATATGTACATCCATGTTAGTATTCTTGACCTTTTATGCCCTGAGTTTCTAGCATTGAGAGGTATATATTTCAATAATTTTATAAATGCCAAGTTTATCTCTTGAAATCATGCTCCTAGCTTGTGCATGGAGTGGTTTATTGTTCAGTTAATGTCTTTTTTAGTTCTTACAAACTGCAAATAATAATTGGTATACCTCTCTTAATTACTTAATTGTTAAATGATTTCTAAAGAAATGTTGGTTCAATCATTAGAGCCTTAGTTTTTTTTATAATGTGATTGTAACTTTATCTTCATTTCTTATAATCTCACTTGGGAAAGCTAGTCGGAGTACTGCACATGCTCCAACTTATAGTATGATTCCACCCAATGTAATTCTACCAGAATTTTGTAATGAGAGAAAGATATTTATCTTGTTCCTAAGCTATTTGGTTTTGAACATTGGTGTATCATGTGACAATGTCAAGCTAATCTCTTTATCATAAAAAGCATTTAATTCAGCTGGTTAATAGGTGGCAGGTAGAAACCTTTATCGATGTATATAGAACAGCGTCACTGAAATTGTAAAGTTGAACTTGTGTTGATCTTCTATCATTCTGTTTTGTTGGTTTGGTACTTGTTATGTATTGCCTGTACGTGCCTGCACCTGTGCTTGTGTGTCCAACTGTCCATGTCGAGGTATAGGTTCTTCTGAGTCTAGAAGTTCTATTTGAGCACTAGAAACTTTACTATCTTTCCTTCGACAAGCTTCACGTTCTTTTAAACATCTAAATTCATCAAATTTGCTTCTGCACTTCATGTTTGCCCTGTTGCCCACCAATTCTCATCATAAAACATTATAAACCACTATTTTAGTGGGCATATGCTGTAATTTGTATCCATGGCTTTGTTGTGGTTAATCCATGGTGCTCTCCTTTTGTTTGCTTGATTGAAATTGAAGCTTTCTGTGTGTGTTCAAGGATATAAACCTACTTTGATGCATAAAGCAATTAAGCATAAAATTCTGATTTATTTGTTCACTTAACATTCCACACTCTCACCTTATTTTTTATAAATGGGGAAGAGATTGTTTGTGTTCTAAATTTCCACTATTGAAACTTTGCTTGTTTACTCATCCTTCTTCCTTTCATGCATTTCTGAATTGGATTGGTTCCGATAGAATTGTGTTCATCACAGAGTATCCTAGCATCCATTATTTTCAGTTGAACTACGACTAACTAGGTTTCTCCACTCTACACCTACTATTTCATAGACTCTAAACTGATCACTATTACCAACAACACTGCTGCTACATGTGTGTGCACGCGCTCAGTCTAAATCAGTGCAAATGAGCTGTGTAGATTATATTTAACCATCTTTTGAGCTTAGGGTGAACTGTATTGTTTTTTGTAACCATTATAGAATAATATTAACAAAGATCATAATTAATAGACTGGATTCTGTTTGAAGACCTTTGCATTTTATGACTCAAGTCTGAATCTTATAGATATGACCCTTTTGCTATTCCTAAGCTTTACAAGTCAGCAATTTTGTGATGAGTGACATTTGAAAGTATTTTATATACATCTATAGATACCCAATACCGATCGGTTAATATCAACACTTGCTTTGCATTTGCATCATGGTACACAAAAATGCATTGGGCAATTATCCATGCCTTTCTTTAATTCTTTGTTTTGTTTAACCCAAGCAACGACCATGTTAATATCTAAAGTTAATTGTAGCTGCACAAACAACCTTGGGATAACGCTCAGTTGTTGATGTTGTTGTTGTTGTTGTAGCTAGGCAAATGGTGATTCGGTATGGATCTTCTATTCTCAATTTTGTTCCATAATTTGGTGCTTTGTTTACCTTCTTTTAGTTATACTACGAAGTGTCGCAAGGATATTTTGCTTAACAATCAGGTCTGTTCAATGTTGTATAGGAGATGACTCTGGAAGAATATGAGAAAGTAAAAGAGGAGAAAAGGAAAGCCTTGCTTGCAACGAAAGCCGAAGAGAGGAAGGTTGAAATCGACAAGGAATTGCAGTCAATGCAGCTACTAACAACAAAAAAGGAAAATGATCCCGTTTTTGTTAAATTGGTATGCTTGCAACTAAGGCCTTCTTCTCTACAATTTCGCAGTATCTTTTGTTAAGTTGGTACGGTTCATCTCTCAGGGTTCCAACAAGGCTGGGAAAAAGAAAGAAAACATTGATCGCGACGAACAGAGCAAGAAAGTACCACATTTTGTCGTCAATATTATAACTTATTTATGACTCCCTTTCTTTTATTGCTATTGTTCATATTTGTGTTTTTATCTATAGCCTCTGAACATCAATGAGTTCTTCAAGACCGGCGAAGGTAAACAGTACTCCAGTCCAGGTGGTCGTGGGCGTGGCAGGGGAAGAGGTAACCGTGCACCATCAAGAGACAGTATCGAAGGCAGGGGCTCAAGCTTCACGGCCACTGCTGCTCCATCAATCGAAGATCCTAGCGAGTTTCCCACACTTGGGGGGAAGTAGAGTGTTATTAAGTTTTACTTTCGGAGTTTTTATCAATCCTTGAATTTGTAGAGAATTTTAGTTCTTAAGCCATGCCTCGTCAGAAATCGACATTGTGTCTGTTCTTCATTTCGCTTAAAATATGTACACTGGATCTGTCTCCAAATGCATTGGCTACTTGCATCTAAACACTGAATCAGTCCATTAAAGAGATTTAATTAGAGTTTTGTTGGAAGTAAACTCTGAACTGACCAATGGTTTTTGCAAGTAAAGTATCGAATTATGTGACAAGTTTTCATTTCTTTTTGTTCAATGTTTGGATACTTAGATTATTAAAAAAAAATGCATACAATTTGAATGGAAACAAATGAGCAAAAAAATTATGAAATCCACTCCAAAACCCCAAAAAAACAGTGCTTAAAAGTCGAGCATCTAACAAAGTAAGCTAATATTACATTGCAATCTAGCAATGTGACAAAAACAGATCAAGAATGTAGCAAAAATAGTGAAGGTAGATTGTAGGAGGAATACACACATTGCACCTATTGGGACACAAACTTTCAGAATATTTAACTTTGAGGAGTAGTGTTTGTGAAGCATCGTAAGATGTCTGAAGTTTGTTTCACAATAGGACTGATAGGTTGTTGCTCAGGCCAATTCTGCCGCTCTTGTTTCCGTCGGCGTACCCCGGCGTTGAAGTGTAACAAGAATCCTTCAAGTTGCCCTCCAATATCCTAAGGACCTTCGCGCGCAAATCCAAATCGAGTATTAATGGAAGCAAATTGATTCTCTTCAGATAGTCTAGGAGAATTCTTAGAGGCATACCTGAGACATCCGAGGCCGGCAATGAGGATCACGTCTGATGCACAAAGCTGCGGCGTGCAACATCCAGTGTATTTCATCTTCTGAATACTCATTACCTAGACGAGGATCGACAAGCTCTTCGATGGCAAACTCTTCGAGCAAAGGGCGAGCCTGTTCAAACAAGATCAACCAAGACAATGCTTGAACTTATAGTAGATATGATAACCTGTGCTTTTATGGATAAAATCTTTTATTTGGTATTGAAAATACTAAAAAATGGCAAAGTAATTATATTCCCACAAGAAATGAAATGCCTCCATTACTAATTATAACATCACAAGTGAACCAAATCAAGATAGTGATTGACAAAGAAGTGCAGGAATTTCAAAACAAAAAAGTTCCCACTCACCCATTCTGTGAGGCACTGCTGGCCCTTTGGTCGGTTTATATCAACAGCTTTGCGTCCAGTCACAAGCTCCAGCAAGACTACTCCGAAGGAGTACACATCCGCTTTTTCGGTGATTTGCCCGCTTTGAGCATATTCAGGTGCTAGATATCTGCACGAAAGGAGATGGCTAAGATTCAAAGCACAGTGGCTAAGGTAGAAGAGTTTTGCTCTGATGCAAACTTACCCAAAGGTTCCTATCACTCGAGTTTCAACACCAAGATCACCATCAGGCTGCCATCTTGCTAAGCCAAAATCACCAACCTGACAAACACATTAAAGGTCAGGAGTATTCTGATGTCATAAATAATTAAAAACTTCAAACTGTTAGAATATATTGGCTTCGGATTCTTGTGGAGGAAACGGAGTTAACATGAAACTAGGTTGCAAAACTTTGGCAAGGATTTGATTACACTCCAGATCAGCAAGTATATAGGTACTGGTGCTGTTTTTCTTGCTTAATTTGCATCTCAACAGGCTTAACAACTATTTGTTTTATCTGACAAGTGTAGGGACAAAGAAGATATCATACCTAGGAATATTGGTGGATAATTTATTTTGATGTGTGAAAGTCAGGCAGTACATACTATGTGACAAAATCATGCTCGTATCATGAAAAAACAAACAGCAGCAACCTTGAAATCTTATGGGCAATATTAACAGGAAAAGCAACAATCAAAAGCTTTCATCAGTATGTTAAAGTGAATTACGGCTACAGAATTTAAGTCATATCGAAAGCAGAAGAGAAAGATTTCTCAAACAGAAATGTTGAAATCAATTTTGACATGTCTGACGTTAATAGAACATTATGGGGAAACCAATAAAATCCTTATCGCCTCAAACTTCAAAGAAAGGGATTGAAAACTATACCAACGGCTCAAAATCATGGGTTACAAGTATGTTATTTGGCCTCATATCTCGGTGGACTATGCAACCAACTCTGCACTCTTCATGAAGATATCTCAAGCCCCGAGCAGCTCCTACAGCAATTTTTTGCCTAGAAGACCATTCCAACGATTCTCGACTACGACCTACAAGAATAAATGAATATAATCTTCTAGGTCAGAACACATCCACTACATTGAAGCAATGCATTCAGTACAAAAAATTTAGACAGCTATTAGTATCAAGTACAATCATTGAAAATGATCACTTGTAAATAAGTTATGAGAATGTTCCAGCAAACAGTTTGAACCTGAATAATCATCTCATTCTTGAAGTATTATTGCTTTAAATGACTGGTAATACATTACATTAATGCCTGTTGGTAGATAAATAAAGCAGTACTGCAGGCTACTTGAGGCATCAAAGATCGTGTAATAGTTATTCCAAAATACAAAATACAAAATAACAAGATTTTAGAGAATATTCATTCAGAAACTTTTAGCGCACGTATTAAACATAATAGAACTGCTATGTGCTCATAGCCAATTTCTCCTTAAGTACAGTTTTGCTAACAAGAGTTTGATTGTCAAATGATTTGCATAAAACTAAATATATACTGGACATTGTATTCTTAATAGTAGTAGTAACTAACATGGTATAAATGATTTTAGTACTGACCATAGAGATGAGTATCCAAAGATCCATTACAAATATATTCATAAACCAGCAACCTTCTCCTGTCTTCCACACAAAATCCAATCAACATCACCACATTGCGATGTTGTGCACAGCTTAGAACTTCCACCTCTGAGCAGAATTCTTGATCACCTTGGGAACTAGCAAGTTTATGTTGCTTGACTGCAATTGCTTGACCATCTGGAAGGACACCTCTATGTACAGATCCAAACCCACCCTCAGCCAAAAAATTTGCTTGTGAAAACCCACCAGTAGCAAGTTCTAGTTCTGAGTAGCTGAACCATCTAGGAGGCTTTCCAAAGATAGGTGCCTTGTGCTGGCATATTGAGCATAGAGGAGGTGGCCCTGGAGGTGCATTTCTTGAGAGGGAAATAGCTTCTCTAACATTCCCACTGAAGTTCAAATCTAATTTATAATTCAAAGAACCAATTTCAGATTCTCTGTCCAGCTTAGAAAGTTTATCCAACAAAGCTTTTGCTGTAGATATACAAGCACTGCTATCAAATGATGGAGATCGTTCATGAATTTCCCTTGCTGATGGGCAGCCACCTCCAAAAATCTCAGCTATCCATGGTTGAAATTTTGTTTTGCCAGGGCTAAGACTCTCACTATCAGAATCTGAGGTAGATATATCTATGTCCCTTATATCTTTTGTGGTTATATGCCCTTCTTTCCGAGAAGAACTGATTGTTTCAGCGGCAAAAAAAGGAGAGGTTCCAGGATCTGAGCTTGTCATTGAAGATGTACCAGCTTCAGTAGTAGTAAATGATGTCTCTACTTCAGGGCTACTAGTTGGTGTGACAGCTGGTCCTCTAATAGATTTTCGAGGATCTTTGGTGCTGGCAGAAGCCTTTGACCTGTCTAACTCAGAAGCCACCTGGCAAAGCAATTGGGGCTCTGCAGTATTGGATCCTACTAGATTCAATCGAAGAACTTTAGGTTGGGAACGTTTCATAACCACTATGTTACACTGTAGCTCATCCATGCAACGCTTTTCTTCATTCTTCAGCTGTCTGTAGAAAGAAAAAAAGCATCAAGATAGCAGAATGAGAAAGCAGTATAATTAGCTCTTTTTGTTGCAGATAAGCAGAAGCTGGATGAAAACATACACAAAAAAATAATAATAAATAAAATAAATAAAAATACATATAAGATCCTCAGCGGCAGAACAAAGAAAAAAAGCTCTGGCATTACCTGTCCAACACAACCCAGTTCGCCTGGACTCTTTTGGATTCTGCTGCCACAGCACCACAAGGTGATCCAGAAACAATCCTTATTTTGACATTTATCTACAAAGAAAAGGAGTTAGGTGCATTCACTGGGAAGATTTGAGGAAGACTACAGGGGAATGGCATAAGCAATAAACCTTGTTTGGATCATAAACGTCATGAAGTTGCAGCATCATTTGAGAGCAGGAATCAGTGATGTCAGACTTCTGCTCCGAAGGTGTACCAGGTTGTGATTTCCTATGGCCACTGGCACAGTCTCCAGCGAATCTTGGAAATCCCCATAGTTTTCTACCTAAAAATTTTTAAAAATAATAATAAATCCGGTCAATCATAGACCAGTGAAGCAGAAGAAATGTACTAGCATCATGATTTAGAAATTACATTAAAAGGTAATATCAACAGTGATAAATAGTTTGGTTGTATATATCAGTTACTAAGATAAATAAACATATAATTAATAGCGGGAATGTCAAATCCATCACATTGATTTCCAGGTAAAAAAATGACAGTTCTACGTTGCATTTCTGAGCAGCACACATCAAAAACTAGTTAGGCAAAGTGAATTGTTGAGGTTCTGCTTTCACATAATCGACTAGGTAACTTATTCGAGGTGTAAAAAACGGGGCTAATTGATGTAAGATCGAACTTGCTAAGAGTTCAAACTAGTTTAGCAGTCTTGTGTTTGAGTGAACAAATTAGCAAGACAACCAATTTGAAACAATCATAAGAATTGGCCAGCTAACTTAGCAAGTATCCAAATGAGCTGCACAACAAACTCTAGCAAACCACAGCAGCAGTGTTGGCTAAAAAGAGGCAAAAAAGTTCTCTGGCGTTTCTCAAGTTAAGACAAGTAAATAAGAGAATAGATAAACAGGGAAATGAACACAAAGGAAAGATAGAGAGTTAAAATGGTACCCGAACTGTGCGGGGGAACCACAACCAAAAGCATTATGCAATCACCAGGTTGAACAATATGTGTCAAAGCCCATACAAGGGCTGTTTTTGGGATATCTTTTGAAGCCTTGACTGCAACAACAACCTTCTCAGTAGCATCAAGACCCTTAACAGTCTTCCCCCGCTTGTGCTGCTGGCTGGTACTCATTTCTCCCTAACTCGAGCAGAACTTTCTTAGTTAAGCCCTTGCCTCCATGACAGATTCTCCAGGTTATGCTAACTAGTATGGGTCACAGTAAGGCAAGAAAAAGCAGGCAGAGAAACAAAGACAAGTCTTTTCCTTCACTATTCCACTGAGGTTGAAGGAAGTTAATGCAGAGGGCAAGCATCTGAACCACACCACGGAGTCTTGTTTTCTGCGTTTAAAGCGATCGTGAAAAAGACGCTTTTGACCCAACAGATGAAATGTTTTCACTTTGACCGACCGGAGAAATAACTTTCCGTGCTAGTTACTGTCGCCGTCTCTCTCTATCCCGGAATGCCCTGTTGCACCTCGATCCCACCTGCGTCAAATCCGATTTTTTTGGTCTAACTCAGATAGAGCTAGAGGAACTGAATGATACCTGATGAGATGGTGCGGTGATTTCTTACAAAGCAAAAGGTCATTTTCCAAAGTAAACGGGAGGAGAAAAGGCGAGGAAACAACACAAGGCATCCAGGCACTGATCTCGTGATTGTACTCACTAATTTTCGCAAGGAAGCGGACAGGGGAAAAATAATGCTGTACTGCAACGCTCGTTACTCCCTAAAAACTGTTAAAGGAGCTTCTCGGCATCAACAAGGTGTCTCGTTACGGGAATCGACAAAGACGTCAAGAAAAGGCCTTGAAGATTCTTTTGAAATCAGAAGAAAGAAACCTCTCCTTTACCAACCCACGAAGATCACCTGCGGGTCAATTTCCCAGCAAACCAACCGCGACGTAGGAATCGCCGAAGAAGCCTCACAGTGATACGCCTTCAGACACCATGAAATCACAAAGCTCGACGACGGCGTTGAAATCCTTCCAAATCCAAACTTTTCGGCTCGGCAGGACGCTGCTCCTTTCCAAATCTACGCCGTAAGCCTCCCGAAATCAACCCAGCAGAGCGGACAAATCTGGACGAAGACCGAAACAGTCGGAAGCTTCCAAATCGAGATTTTGCTCGCCAGGTGACTCCAAAACCAGAAAAATCCAAAACGGACGAACCCTAATCCCAATTAATCCCCTTCGACTTCTGGCGCAATCAAAACAAGAAACAAAAACAAAAGCCTCTCTCAAATCTCTTCGCCTTTTAAGAGATCGCCGTATTAAACGCCTCTCGTACGCTCTCTTTACTGCGCGTCGCCACCAGAAACCTCGCTTACCAAAATGCCCTTCCCTCTCTACAATTTTACCAAACTACCGCAGGCATAAATCATAATGGAAAATTTTCCAGTTTGCCCACGAAATCATCTCATATTTCAAATTACCTCCTAAAATTTTAATATTTACAAAACATAGAATCCTTGCCAATTTACTTACCTTCTACCGATTTGTAATCTCCCGTGACATAACTAAGTTGGTTATGATGAAGCAGAGTTATAGAAATAGATAAGAATTTCAATTTCGACAAAGTTGAGACAATGTCCTCTTTCGTCATAATTAACTACAGCTTCTCGATTTACCTTCTTATAGATGATTGTCGGGTCAATCGTGTGGGACTGCTGAGATGATGGATTTCACTTTTTACACAAGTAATCAAAATACGAGATAATTTATATGCAAAATAATTTAACAATATTGAATTTTTTGAAAAAATTTGCTTGTAGTTTAAGAATATTAGAATGGAAAGTTTGGGGTGTAATCGCAAATATGCCCAACATTACGGGCTTTTCTAGAAGTAGGGTCCATGTACCCAAACCCACATGGCGGGGCCCACGCGAAGTGGACAAATCTACTTGCCGTTAACGGTAACACATGAAGTAGGTAACGGCGGTAGGTAGTTCAGTAACTCCTTCATTACCGGCCACCATAATCGCCAAGTTGAGTTTTTTCTAATTTGATTAGTTTCTTTTTTATTTGAATTTAAAAAATAATTAAAAATTAAATCCAGGTAATTAAAAAAAACAGACGGCGACGTCGTGATTCTGACGGCGCCCCTGATTTGACGTTACGCGCGGCCAATCGGATTGAGATACATACCGCTGAATAAGGGACCCACTGAAATCGAGACGCCGGGTTCGATGGACAGGGTCGAGAATTAATTATTTCATATTTAATAAATATATTAATTTAATTCTGGGAGTTTGTCCTCCTTTATTAATTTCGATGCGTCGCGTTGATTAAGGAGTGCAGCACGAGACACGTGCTGTAATGTGAGAGGAGCGATCGGATTAATGACTAATAGTAATTATTAATATTAGATTAATAAAATATAATACACGAGGCCGAGCGATAGGTCGTTGGGAATTGTAGTGCCGTTTGATTCCAACGGTTCGATTTGTTTGTTTGCAAACCGGACAATGACCCGACCGTGTTTGAGCTCCGTTATTTTTCGATTTATATTTGAAATTTTATGACACCAAGTAAATTTTCAGACTTAATCATTCAAAGAATTAGATATTTAAATTATAAAAAATGATGATTTTAGAAAAAGGATTTTTTGATATAAAATATTTGACATGGTGTCCTTTTAATCTTTTTAAAAAGAAATGTCAATTTACCGAATAGACGATCGACATAATTTGTGTATAGAAAATAATTATTATATCTTAACTTTCCTGCAATCTCCATTTTAATGATGATATTTATAGAGAATTGCGTCGTTCCAGGACTTGCAACTAAAAATGGATGCATAGGCCGGCACAATAAATCAAGGAACATAGAGAAAGGAGGAGCCCAATGACTCATTTATCTAATTTTACGATTCAATTAATTTAATTTTAAAAAATTATTATCACTATTAAAATAAATTAAAAAGTTGGCGATGGGAGAAATTTATATGAACTTTAGCCAGGGGCCGATGACAAATGACAACTGACAACGTTGAGAAAAAGAATATCAAATGAGTTGGCGATGGGAGAAAGTAAGATAATCCAAGGGAGTCAATGGCGGAGAAAGGAAGGCAACTTGGGGTTGGGATCAATTTGGATAGTGTTAGTACCGATAGAATCAAAATATCTCCACAATGGTATGATATTGTCCACTTTGGACCTAAACCCTCATGACTTTGTTCTTGGGCTCTC
>JBBMKF010000059.1:6756707-6767008 GCA_037834155.1 Curcuma caesia
ACTTCTATGTTTGGTAGGGCGATGCATGATGTCAATTCTCTCATTTGTGGTGTTGCATAGTCTTTCAGAGATTTCTGGGCCATGTTGTTTGATGATATTTCTTGAACGTTTAAGTCTCCTTCTGTAATTCTCTCAATTTCAGGATCAAAAGGAAACTCCACTGGGTCGGCCCTGCGCATACACAACAATAAAACAAATGATTACAATGCTAGAAAATTAATGTTGCAAAGAATAGTGCCAATGAATGAATATGAAAAGAATTAAAAAGAATGAATGGAAGCTATGTATATAAAAGAAAAACTTAATGTGCAAGTTTAGTAAAAAATTACGCACGATCCCCGACAACGACGCTAAAAACTTGATGTGTGTTCCGTAAGTATACGGAATGTCGCCAAGTAATAAAAAGATCAAATCCACAGGGACCGTGGAATTAGTTACTAACCTAACACAATAAGAGTGGAGAGTTCATAGGAAATGATTTAGTGTGGGGGAGAAAGAGTGTTCTAGAGCTCCTAAACCTTAATTATAAGATAGGATTCGACTGTGACAGAATGTGGGAAGGTGATCCTAGGATTTCGGATTTCTCGAGATATTGATTGATTGACTTGGATCCTCTACCATTCCTCAATAATTGCACACTTATAGGGATTCTAACCAAATTATCCAATTAGACCTCGTCAGGTTTCCTCGAAATAAATCAATGGTGTTCCAATGTCACTAATGTCGGTTTGAGATGATTCTAGATAGCCTGGTTTATGGCTTTCCCGCTGTCACTCAGGCGCCCTAGCGTACTACTAGAGTCCTACCCTCTGTCACTGGGTATCCTTTTAAAGACCTCTCCCCAACAATGAGTAACCGTTAGTTATCCCTCATAAAGATTCTTCATAGCTTAAGCAATTCCTCGGAAGGTCCGGTTAAGACTTTTCTCCTGTCATGAGACGTCCCGAGTGTACGATCCTAAGAATTCCTCAAATCACAAATAATCTCTACCCTTATAGATTCATACCATTCACAAACATATCATCAAACAAGTATAAGACACAAATCCACAAAGCAACTGCACAAGCATATCATAGAACATGGTAGATTAACAAATCCAAAGGTACAATCATCCAATAACCCCGATTCCTCCTACATCCTAGAATCTGGAGGACTACTCCATATCGGGGAGGTTACAATACAGAGAAGAAAGTAAATAATACATCCTATTCCAAGAATCTAAGAAGAAAACAAGAAATAAGACTTATCAATGAGCTTCTTCTTCTCTGGACTGTAATCTCTGCGAAGCTGAGGCGTAGATGTGGTGGAGTGTCCAACGGATGAACAGATCATCGAATCTGGCTCCGGAATGAGGCGTCGGTGGCTCAAGCACGCTCTAGTGGCTCTCCAAGGTCTCCCCCCTTTTCAGTGCTCTTAAGGGGGTCTATTTATAGGCCCCCACGAAATTACCCTATGAGTAGTCAGGCACACCCCTGTCACACGGTCGTGTCTGGGAAACACGGCCATGTGTGGCCGCTTTAGTGTGATGGAGGCACGGTCGTGCCTCTGAGGCACGGCCAAAGAGAGTCATCGTTTTGTTGGGAGGCACAACCGTGCCTCACAGGCACGGCCAGAAGCAGACTATTCTCTAGTGGGAGACACGCCCATGCCTATGAGGCACGGCCACGGGCAGGTGCTCCTCTGGTGGGAGACACGGCCGTGTCTGAGGGACATGGCCATGCCTTGGCGTGGCTCTGTTGAGGAGACACGGCCGTGTCTAGGAGATACGACCATGCCTAGACACAGCCATGTCTAGGAGACACGACCATGTCTGGCTGTTGCAGGAGGAAGGCATGGGTGTGCCATTGGGACACGACCTGGACTTGTTGATCTTTTGTTTGAAAGCACGCCCATGCCCAAGAGGCACGGTCTCAGGAGGTGATAGACACGGCCATGCCTATGAGGCATGACCCTGTCTTGCTATGTCTTTAATTAGTGCTCCATTTTGTCCGTTTTGCTCTGTTTTTCCATCCTGAAACACACAAATACACGAGCAGTCCTCCAAACTCGGAAATAGAGAATATAATACCAAATGCACAAATAAAGAATGTAATGTACGAAAGATATAGCAATGAAAGCAGAAAGATGTGCGAATAACGTATAAGAAACAGTTATAAATCCTACACACATCATGTAACTCAATAGATTTTTGATTATGTTGGTCGTCTGTAATTAATTCTTAATTTTGGATCGACCATGATTGCCAATTGATCAAAAAAATAACAACTGATTTCAGAATAATTTCTAAATCCTTCAGCGACTTTAATGAAATGTGCCTCGTTCCTTTCACCGTCTTATACTCGCTTGGTTGAGGACATGGCCTGTGTGTCAGTCAGTTCTAGGCTGACTATGTCATACCTAGCCGAAGCTTACTTTCTTATTCTGTGGATTCAAGTTACTTGTACTGTGTCCACATTCTCGATACGTGTTGCTTTGGCCAAAGACTTTCAGTAACAATCCAAACAAGCAGCCGGTATACGTCTCTTTTTCAAAGAGCGGTAAATCCTCTGTGGGCTATTCGAACACCTTTGGATACTTCAACTTATACCCAATCTTCTCAGGTCTACACCTCCTTGGAGATGCTTGCTTAAGATGTCAAAGTATAAGCTTCCGCAACCAAGGTGACTGGAATACCGCAAGTCTAAGAAAATTCGCACTTAAGCTGCACTGAGAACTTCATTGACATACAGAAAGAACCACATGAAGTCTCACAGCAGGTCACTCCAATGAACTAGCTACCTTTAACTAGCATCCACATTTAACTCTCAACATCCAATGTCTCTAGCTAGTGAAAGCTACTGCTTGGTAAACCAAGGAGTATAAACGTGCTAGTCTCAACAAAATCGATGATGTCCATGTTTATTAATTCATCACTAGGGATAATTTCAATACTTTCATAATTACATATGTAGAGAAACTCACAGTTTATGATCTAATCACAAATTCTCTCATGCTATGAAATGTATTGTGAACATTCAGTGTGCAAGTTTAAGATTCAATCAAACATATACAATATGCACTTAAATAGTGAATTTCTACTTATTCAATAAGCAGTACAATCATAAGGCATCTTAGGACACCTCCCAAATATAATACAATTTCTATCAAGGTCTCAGTACTATTTTCTGCATCTTGAATTTCATCAAGATGGATTTTACTCCTACTAGTTCTTCTAGAAATAAACTCTCATTCTTGAAAAATATCATTTCTAACAACAAACTCTTTGCTTTGTGTCGGATTATAAAAGTAATAACCTTTCATTTCCTTGGGATATCCTACAAAATAATACTTATCAGATTTGGATTCTAGTTTATCTGAGACTTAACGTCGAACTAAGCCTCACAACTCTAAATTTTCATAAAAGACATCTTGGGACTCTTTCCAGTTTATGTCGTATATGATGTCTTTATGACAGTTTTAGATGGAACTCGATTAAGTTTGAAAATAACCGTCTCTAGAGCAAATCTCCAGAAAAAAGTAGGAAGATCCGTCTGACTCATCATCGATTGTACCATATCTAATAAAGTATGATTCGTCCTCTCGGATACACTATTCCATTGTGGTGTTCCAAGTGGAGTGAGTTAAGATATGATCCCACACTCAGCTAGATGATCACAAAACTCTTGGCTAAGGTATTCACCACCTCGATCTGATTGAAGTATCTTAATACTTTTGTCAGTTGATTTTATACTTCATTCTTAAATTCCTTAAACTTTTCAAAGGATTTCGACTTATGTTTCATGAGATACACAGAATTGTATCTACTAACATCATCAATAAAAGTAATGAAGTACCAGTAGCTTTCTCTAACTACTATATTGAAAGAACCACATACATCAGAGTATGCAAGAGTACTAACAAATCCGTCTCTCTTTCGCCGTGTCCACTAGTCTTTGTCATATTGCCTAAATGACAAGATTCGCATGCCTCATATGATTCAAAATTAAATGATTTTAGAAGTCCATCTTTATAGAGTTATGATATGCGACTCTCATTAATGTGACCCAAGCGACAATGCTAGAGATATATTTGGTTCAAATCATTAGGTTTGAACCGTTTGATATTTATATTATAGATTGAATTTTTTAAGTTTAGAACATAGAGTCTATTCATCAGAGGTGTACTACAATAGAACATATTATTGAAAAGTATAGAACAATATTTATCCTTTATTATAAATGAAAAACCTTTCTTGTCTAAATAAGAAACAGAGATAATGTTCTTAGTTAAAGCAGGCATAAAATAATACTCCTCAAGTTTTAAAACAAGCTCAGCAGGCAAAGATAAGGAATATGTTCCTATAGCTATAGTAGCAACTCTTGTACCATTGCCTACTCGTAAATCCACTTCATCCTTTATCAATGCTCTAGTTCTTCTTAGGCCCTACACATTGGTACAAATATGAGATGTACAACCAATATCTAATACCCATGAAGAAGAAATATAATGATTGACTTCTATAAGATATATACATGAGGTAGAATTCTCACTTCTTTTCTTCTTAATTTCCACTAGGTTAAGTTTACAGTTCTTCTTCTAATGTCCTATCTCACCATAGTAGAAGAAGGTCCCTTCCTTAGGCACCCTACCTTTGTAGTAGTCTTGGCGTTGCCTTTGGCTTGGGTCTTACCCTTACCTTTGGGTATCCATTTACCTTTGCCCTTTTGTACCATCAATATGGTATTAAGCTTAGACATCTTGAGATTGGGTTCAACGGTTCTCAATATGCTGAACATCTCAGACAATGACTTATCAATTTTATTTATGTTGTAGTTTATAACAAATTGACTATATCCTTCTGGCAACGATTACAGAATAAGGTCAGTGGCCAATTCTTAGCCTGACCCAGTGGAAATCATAATCTTTCAAGATTCTCAACATACCCAATCATTTTGGGTACATTAGTTCCCGTAGGAGTTCATTCTTGCATCTTACATGCAAATAGGGTCTTAGACACCTCAAACCGCTCGTGCCTAGCTTACCCTTGATATAGTTGTTAAAGTGCTCAACCATATTATGAGCATCCATGTTCTCATGTTACATCTGAAGCTCAGAGTTTATGATGGCAAGCATAAGACATAACACATCCAGTTCATCATCCTGATGCATTTTGTAAACATCTTTTTTTGCACGAGTAGCGATAGTAACGGGTACTTCAGGAATGGATTGCTCGTGCGACAAGATCCATATTATACCTCATCTTGAGTTAGCTTTGGCTAATCACTTAAGACTTGATAGAATTTAGGTAGGCAAAGTTTAACAATTACATCTAATGCAACTCTTGTATAGTTGGGTGAAAAGACTATTTTGTTCATTTGCCCAACTTTTGAGATATGCCTCTAAATTCTCAATATTGAGGTAACTTAGTTAAGTCACTCAAAGTTCAATAATCAGACATCACAATTATCCAATCGCACTCTACCAAGATAAATCAATTCACTTTTCTTTCGCAAACTCAATTACAATTGATCGAGGTAGTAGTGAGTACCAAACTTTGATAGGCACATTGAGTCAACTTAATTACGATAAAATACTAACTAAGCATGCATCACATATAATCATGGCATATATCAACATCTAAGCATAAATGTGATATGGTTATGGCCCATCTACTACGATCTTCTAAAGCCAATGAGAAGATCAAAAGATCAATTTAGGGATAGCATGTTCTCTAAGTGCTATTTTTGGTCGTCCTGTGTCATCAGCATCCTTTCTTGTAACTTCATCATCCAGTATGTTGGTGTAGGGGGTACCAGATGATCGAACCTTAGTTTTGATAATGACAAAAGCTTCAAGTTAAGTGTGTGATGTTTACTAATTAGTTGATCTAAGTGTGCAGGTAGCACAGGAAAGTCCTAATTGAGGCTAGACAGTGGAAGTCCTAGTGGATACTAAGCAATGGAAATCCTAGTGGAGACTAGGTAGTGGAAGTCCTGGCTGGAGGCTAGGTAGACCTAACTTGAAGGTTAGGTGGGAAGTCTTAGTCTAGAGGACTAGGCAGGAAGACTTGGCAGATCAAGTATACCAGGTGGAAGTCTAGGTAGGTCAAGTGAACAAGATGTCTAGAAGTGGAAGTCTAGGCAGGTTAGGAAGACCAAATGTCTAGTAGTAAAAATCCTGAGGGCCGATGATCGAGGCAAAGCAGAAGTCCAATAAGTCTGGAGGACTTAGCTAGCAACAAGTAAATTCTCTTAAGTGGAGTGGGTGAGGGTGCATTCCTGATAAGGGAAATAGTAGACGTCGGTCTGACCCAGGATTTCATTAAAAATCCGAAGTCAAGACCAAAACAGTTGTTAAACTGTTTAACTTTCCTATTATATTTTACTTTTGTGCTAACTTATTCTAGGTGCCCTTATTTGGATCCAGGCGACCGGACTCCAAGCATTTGAATGGGTTCCAAGTGACTAGACGTCAGCGGAATGGGGCCAGTGAAGTAGTGAAGTGGCAGAGTCCCAGTGGTCAAGACACCTTAGTTTTTAGGCAATCAGAGTGGTTCCAGGTGCTCCGGATCTGGATAAGGCATTGGGGAGTCAAGGTTCATCCAGAACCTCTATGTCAGCATAGAGGTGCCTGGAAAGGTATACAAGCGCATGGAAATGCTGAGTTAGCAATGCCGATGATGGATCGGCGGATAGTGTGGAGGCAGGCGCAAAGGCTTTCAGGCGCCCAGATACCCTAATGAAAGAGCCTCAAGGGATACCCCTTGGAGCATCATTCTACATTCAAGCGATGACCATCTGCATGTGAAGCTTCAACCAGGAACGTTGTCGTAACACCGAAGAGCTGCACTAGAAGTCGATATCTTCACTCTATCGGTAATTTCATTTTGTGCTTAATTTCATTAGGACGATATCGTTGTTATCGATCCTATATTTTGTAATCGCTAACTCCCTTTCGTAAGAGGGGAGTTATAGAGTTGATTGCCCGTCAGAAATAATCATTTGATCGTGAGCCTTGGAGTAGCAATTTGTGGCAATAAACCAAGAAAATATCTATGTGCTCTTTCCTTATGTCTTTTATTTTTCTGCTACAGTCTATACATCTCTAATCATAAGGATTTACGAGTATGTTACGAAATTTGAAAATGCTACAAAAGCATTATTCACACTCCCCTCTAGCGCTCTCAACGATCCTATAATTGATATCAAAGTGAGGGGTGTTCGAACACAGTGCAACCACTGATCGAGCAAGTTAGATAAATCTTCATTGTTAATAAGATTTAAGTTTGATTTTTTTAATTAATTAATTAATTATTAATTAAAGTTTAAGATATATTTGATTTTTTAAAATTTATTAATTTTATGAATTTTATTCAAATTATATAATTTTAATTTTTTTAATTATTTAAATTTGTCAAATTAGATGATTCTATATTTTTTAAACTAGTCAAATTAATATTTTTATTAATTAAATTAATATTATCTAAATTATTGACAAAAGTAGATCTAGCATGTAAAATTCTAGGGGTATTTTTGTAAATAAATAAATTTATTAGAATCGCATCCTTTAATTTTGGTTTTGCCTCTATCTTCTTCTCTAGACACTGATTTTTGTAGCGTTCGAGTTTCTAACACTTGAAGCACGTAATGTGCTCTTTGAATTGTCGGACTCCTAGTATCGGTTGCTCCTTTATCGCTGGTTGCATTGTCGAAGTCTTACAGTAGGATACTAATTTTTATAGTGTCTTCTCTCCTTGCACTTAAAACAAATAATATGAAATTTTAAACGAACTTTAAAATTTATACCTTTTCCCCCCTCTATCTTTGTCGTCTTGCTTCCGTGGTAGTTATTCCTATCGAGAACAGGCCTACTCTGATATCAACTATAGGACTGGTGCATGTTAGAGAGGGTGAATAGCGTGATTGTCATTTGTTCATTCTTTCTTACTATAACATAAAAACTAGTAGCGGATATTAGAACACAATGCAAGAGACTCATAGATTACTTGGTTCCTAACCCCCAGGATTAGTATGTCTAAAGCCTATGTATGAGAAGGTGTCCATCCACTAATAGTCTCCTTTTTGAAATTTTTTCGGAGGTGGAAAAACTCATCTTACAGTCTAATATAACAATAAAGTGCAATATTACAGTAAGATAGAAAAGATAAACAAACAATCGGGTAGGCCGTTCTGAAAGTCCTCAAGCGCAACACACCATTTCTGGAGCTTCCCCAGTCGCACGAGCTTGGCTTTGTTCGAGTTCAGTAGCACTGTAAGTTAGAAGATTGGTCAAAGAAGAGTTATCTTGGTGCTCCATGTTGAAGCTCCTTATATAGACGCTTTAGGGCGCACGAATTCCTTTCTGAGCGCCCCAAGCTGGTCTGATCTCTTTGGTCTTTACGTGGCTGATTCTTCTTAATCTGGGCGCTTAGACCATCCGATCATCTAGAGTAACATCCGGGCGCCCTGATCTAGTCAACTTAAGTTTTACCTGAGTTGACCTTGGGCTTGGTTCGACTGCTTTTGTTTGCTCGTCTTATACTTCTTTAATCTTGCTTTCAGCTCCTGGTTCCTGCAAGATCAGCATGCAAATGTTAGTGCAAGGAGCACTAGTCTACCCTAGAGCTTCGATGTTTGACAATATATCTAGGTCTAGTCAGTTTGACCAAAGGTTGATCTAAACAGGACCTAATTTTTGAATGTGAGTAAAGTCTAATCAAGTCAGTTTGACCAGAAGATTAGCAAGAAGTCCTAATCAATTGAATCAGATAAAGAAGTCCCAGTCTATTGGATCGGGTAAGGTGAAGTCCTAATTAGAGGCTAGACAGGAGAACTCTTAGCTAGAGGCTAGGTAGAGGAAGTCCTGGTTAGAAGCTAGACAAGGAAAACATGGTGAGTGAAGTTGGGTAGCAAGTACTGGTGAGTGAAGGTGGGCAAGAAAGTCCTAATTGGATGTTAGGCAAGGGAAAATCCAAACAAGTCAAGGGTTATCAGATGTTTGGCAGGTGAAAAGTCTACCTATAGAAGTGACTAGTCCTAATTGGAGGTTAGGCAAATGAAAGTCCAAATGGGTCAAAGGTGATAGAATGTTTGGTAGGTGAGAAGTGTATCTATGAAAGTTAGACACGGGTAAGTTTAGTACGTTAAACCTATAGGGTAAGGTTAAGGTAAGCCTAGTAGGTTAGATGGACTACAAGTAGGCTTAGATTGCTTGTTTGTTTGTATGCTAAGCTTGCATGAACCAAGAGATAGAAGCAAGACTGAAGAAGCATAAGAGGAGCAAACGGAAGCAGCCGAACTAAATATGAAAGTCAATTAGGTCAAATTTGGTTAACTGGTTCTAAGCGCTTGGATCCAATCCAGGCTCCTGGAATAGTCCAAGCGATCCAGTGAGGTCTAGGTGCTTGGACTAGGGCAGATCTAGACACCTAGATATAATCTAAGCATCTGGAAAGTCCAAGTAAACTATATGATCCAGGCGCCCGGATCATGTGGAATTGGCCTCAATAAAGACCGATGAAGTCGGATCGGTTTGGGGCGCTCTAAAAGGGATCTAGGCACCCGAAAAGGTCTTTATATAGCCTATACGACCAATAGCAAGGACAACCCTAATTTCCATTAACCATTCATCTTGTGGTGTTCTGTGAACGGCATCCTGCTCGTGCGACCGAGAAATCTCCAAGAAGGGTGCGATGCGCTCAAGGGCTTCCAGATTAGCTACACGAGAGTTTGATGTTATTTTCAATCTTACTATTGTACTTTACTTTATGTTATTATTTAGACTGTAAGATGAGTTTTCCGCCTCCAAAAAAGTTTTTAAAAAGAGACTACTAGTGGACGAGCGCCTCTTGTACATAGGTCTTGGATGTATTTGTTAGTAGTAGCCCTAGAGCCAATTATATGATGATTGACTAAGGACTTTTGTATCATATTTTATTATTAATAAAGGCAAAGTTTTTTAGTTATTATACTTATTTTATGTTTGTGCTAAATAACTAAGTATAATAATATCCTTGGGTAGCTTTAAGTGTTTGGGAAGGGGACATATTGCATCACAATGTCCAAACAAAATAATTATGATTTTGAAAGAAAATGGTGATATTGAAACTGAGAGTGAGTCCGAAGATGATAGTGCCTTGCCACCAGTATTGGAAAGTGATGTATAAAGAGTATCCCGTTGAAGGTGAAGCCCTTGTCACTAGGCGTTCTCTAAATGTGCAAATGAAGGAAGAAGATGAAGAACAATGAGAGAACATATTTCATACCCGTTGCCACATCAAAGAGAAGGTATGTAGTATGATTATTGATGGGGGAAGTTGCACT
>JBBMKF010000059.1:6806496-6820310 GCA_037834155.1 Curcuma caesia
TTAAACTTTCAATTGACTCGACTAGATTATGCTGATAATTGAGTAGAGCGAATATTTTCAACTTTGTATAAATGAGCTTTATATCACATTTTAAAATTATAAATTGTTGGTTGATGATTTAAGCACCAACGTATTTAATTCTACAACACGTTATTTTTGTGTTTTATTATGCTCAAGTGTCCAAATCCTTGTTAGAAAATACTCCCCGATCAATCGGTGATTAATTGCGTTTGATGTAGTTTTCTTAAAATAAATTCTTTCCCCTTCAGCTATGCTTTGAGGTTATGACGGACATTTATTTACTAAGATACAGTGATAGACCGTGATCATTAATTACCAAGCACGAGTCGATCGTGATGAATTGAGTTTGTACCCGAACTCTATCATGGGTAGACCGCCAAACGAGTGCATGACAGAAAGAAGAAAATGAGGAAACGACAGTGGAAGGATTCTATTTTTTTCATAGTATGTCTATTTATATTTCTGCCCAAGGTCTTAGCCTTCTTATATATAGAACTGTCAAACGGGTCAACCCATGGTATGGCGGGCCGACCCACCAACTTGATGGGTTGGAAACTTTTCAACTTAATCCAACTTAAGGCGGGTTGCGGATTAGGCGAGTCAAATCACGAGCCTATCAAAAAATAAAAAATATATAGAAAATATTAAAATTGTTAAGTTTGGATTGTAGTTTAAACTGGTCAAGTTGAAAATTTTAAATTTGTATTGCGGTTTAAACGAGTTAACCTACTAATTCATTGAATTTTCTCTTTTAATTTTAAATTTTAAAGAAAAAGTAAATTTTCTCAACTCACGGACCAACCCACGCGGGTCGCTGGCCTAGGCAAGTCTACTCACCTGAACTCACCTTAAAATGGATTGATAAAATTTTAATCCAACCCGATTAAATTATTCGGCGGGCCGGGCCAACCCAACGGATCTAATCCAAATTGACGACTCTACTTATATAAGAGCTCCAACCTTTCGTAGTAGTAAATTTGAATAAAGGTTGAATCGCTTTGAGTAAATTTTATCCCGATTGATCTGACATGTTAGTATCCCAGTGGAGTTTTGATGTGTGGTAAAATAAGTCTGAAATTAGATCCTGATTATATTTGATACGTGTGTTTAAGTCTATAAGTACTTAGGAGAACATACGTAATCCAGATGACCATCCTTGATAGAAAACGTAAGTGAGTGAAAAGGATGACACGTGAGAGGAGCCGAGGGGCTCCGAGCATCTGAGGTACGAGGAGCTACGGAAGAGTACTTTGACGGAGTGAGAAGGACACACGGGAGCGAGCTGGAAGGGTTCGATGTATCTGAGGGACGAGAAGCTGAAAGAAAGACTACGCAAGGTGACCAAGGCAGAACAGAGGAGAAAAATCGTCAACACCAGATTGACCATCCCAGGCGGCTGGAGCTTGTCCAAGCGCTCGGACTCTAGGCGCCAGGATCTATTTCGAGCATCCTAGAATCCAAGCGTTCGAATCCATTCTGGGCGCTGGACACCCATTCCAAGTCAGCGTGAGTCGTTACCGAGATGGATGAGAATGGAGTCCATGTCAGCGAAATCCAAGTGCTCGGATTGCTTTTAGACACCCGGATCGTAAGAAATCATCTAGAGCCGTTAGCGGACCGTTGTCAGAGTAAATTGGGTTGACGAATCCAAGTGTCAGGAAGGCTTCCAGGCACCTGGAACTACCAAGTCAGTACAATGGTCAAATCGAAAAAAGCTATAAATAATCTAAAGCTCGAAGAAGAAAGCACACACTTGATTTTAACTATTTTCATTTAGTCATTTAGTATTTTATGCTCAATTGTTGTACGAAATTTTTCTACCTTTGGATCGTTCCAACGAGGAGATTTTGATTAGATAAACAGTCTTGCTAAATATTTACAAACTTCATGCAGACATTAATAACATAGACAAAACGCAAGTTAAACCCTTCACCTAACGTATTAAAAAACTTTGATTGAACATGACCGATTAATGCACGATTGCACTAACAATATAAAACATACTGTAAAACTAATTTCATTAGATGGAACCAAACTAAACCAAATTAATTTAAAAACAAAACAAAGTTGAAATTGTATCTTAAAGCAAGATAATTTCTCTAGCATTAAGCAACAAATTAAAGTACAATTTTTTATTTATTATTTATATAATATAAATATGATAAAATTTCAATTTTATTGTTTGTTAATTTAATAAAATAGGCGTCTAATTTTTCTTTGATTTTGGTTTTTTTGTCATGGTTAATTTCTACAAGAAATGCCAACGTTTCTGTTTTGATCTATATTTTGTTGGGATCATTATATTGACGTTGCTAGACATTGCTAGAGGGGAGGGTGTGAATAGCAATTTACAATTTCATTCATCGTTAATCATGTGCTCATCTATAACACGATATACAACAGAAATAAAACAAACAACACAAAAGAAAAGACAAACACAGAGACAAACCAATTTAATGTGGTTCAAAACCTTCCTACTCCATAGTCTACCATCCTAGCAAAATCACTACTAGCTTTTTTTTTAGATACTTTTTAGAGGTGGAGAAACCTCTTCAAATATCTGTTGTTATAAAAAGCAATACAAAATAAAATAAAACAACGATATAAATACAAATATAAACAATGTAAATAAAATAATTTACAAATGAAATCTTTATTTTTGATTATTGTTGGTTACTTTAGATTGCCTCCTAAGTTCTAGAAATGTAGCATCACTTGTCCCCGAAACCCTCAATAATTAACATTAAAAATTTCTTCGAAATCCTTCTTTTATAGCTTTCAGGTCGGGACTAATTTCCACCTATCAATAGACTGTTAGCTGATTGCTCTATTGAATTTGACTGTTACACATATAGAACATCTCTTACCAACTTTGATTTGATTATGAACAATCAATTGTTACTGTTCATCAATCAATTGATGCCTAAAATAGTCGAGTATCACATCTGACTTAGAAAATTCTATTCATTGCAATAATGCCAATAGTTGACTAATCCCAAATTTGTTGAGTTGTTTAGTCGAGTTCAAAATATTCTGTTTATTGCTACAGCGCCATCAATCAACTGTTGTTGTTCATCAATTGACTGATCCTAAATCAGTCGAGTGTAATAGTTAAGTTCCAAACTTTCTATTTGCTGCTACAGTATCATCAATCGATTGTTACTGTTCACTGTAACAATAAACCCCTATAAACCTTGAATTTGGGGTTTAAGATTGAAAATACTATAGCAGAAATCTTAAACACTGTAGCAGCAATCCTAAATACTATAGCAAACCTAAAATACTATTCATAATGCTGAAAAATATCACATTGAATACTTTTATACTAAGAGACCCTTATGTCTCCAAAACTTCCTCATATGATAATACAGGTCAACCCTAATTTATTAGGGCCTCATCCTCGCCTAGTATCCAATTGACCTTAGACTTCATTTGCCCAACATTCGATCAATCTTGACTTACCAGGACTTTCCATTGCTTAGCATCCAGTCAACTTTAATCTGCTGAGACTTCCTTATTGCTTAACATTCTATAAATATGACATGTTAAAACTTCATCGTTGCCTAACATCTGACCAATTTTCACCTTCGAGGACTTCCTGTCTCATGCTTAATATCCGATCAACTTTGACCTATCAGGACTTTATTTTCTCATGCCTAACATTTGGTCATCTTGACTTATTAGGACTTTCTGATGGTGCAATCAGCCTCCATGATTTTGATATTTGTTTGTGAATACATTTATTGGGTTGGCCAAGTAATTTGGTCAAGGTTGACCAAGTTAGTGAGAGAATTCAAACAACTCAAGGTAAACTGGATGCTTGGAAGTAAATAGGTGAGAAGTGCAAGTAGGCCAGGGTTGACTTAATGTTTGATAATCAAGTGAAAAGTTCAGGTAGGTCAAGATTGACCGGATGCTTAGCAAAAAAAAAGTCCAAGCAAGTCAAAAGTGATCAGATGCTTGACAAGAAAAAGTCGATGTAGGTAACAGGTGATCGGATATCTAGAAATGGGAAGCACTAGCAGGTTGAGAGAATCAAATGTTAGACAAGGGAAAAGTTTAAGGCATGGTTATTGCAAGTGCATGGTCATCACCAAGTAGTAAAATTATCATCATTAGGGACCGTAGAATTGAGTACTAGTTTACATGGAACAGGAGTTATCTAGGCGAGTCAAAATTGGGAGAATTATTATGAAAGGAAATGCACTAAGAAAATGGAATTAAATGAAGGGGAGAAGACTAGTTCGTTGAGACAATTCTAGGACTCGATTTTACCACGATGATCATTGACAATGTAGTTGTGAATCTCTCTTTTACCTCAATGTTGATTAAGTTTGATGGTAGTCTATCCTAAGGTACTTGATGCTCCCTTTTAAGAATACACTAGTGTATCTATTCTAATGCGGCCTATACTTTTGTGGTAGTCGAACTAGGATAGATCCATTAAGCTTTATGAAAGCCAATGGTACTTTCGAAAGAGTTTGAACTACTTTCATGAACAACCCCTCAAATTTGGCTCTTATAGGTCTGAGATCGGAGTTTGCCTTTTAGTTCTTCTTCCTCATCTATGCTAACGTCCATTAGAACATATTGACATGTTATGCATACTAACAACTAAATCAAGGATCAACACATCACATGATAAAAGAGATCAATAACAATATACAATGATCAAGTCAATATCTGGTTACTCCTTAATTCTAGAATTTAGGAGACTATTCTATCACGATGGAGAAACAAACTAAATGTAGGATCAGAGAGCACACTAGGAGGGTGGTATATAACACATTTCTTTTTTTTTTCTTGATTTTTAAAAATTTATGTTTTATTTATCAAAGTTGGTAGTGGAATAATGAAATAAACAACAACACAATAGTACAATCAAGAACATTTTATTTTTACTTGGTTCAAAGTCTCCGATTGTTACTTCAAGGCCCACGGTTCTTGCTCACTTCTGATAGACAATACACTAGTAAACTCTTTCGCACAATGAGAAAGAGTTTCATTTTTTACAAAAATAAAGAATGGTAACAAACTTACCATTCCTAAAGTATAGAAGCACAAATATGAATAAAGAAACTGAAAGAGTAAATATACTAACAACTAAGATCCAAAGTAGAGTGCAGTTTATCATAGTGACAGTGTTTCAGAGTGAAACGAGATTAGGAGCACTTGGAAGATGATTTGATTATTGTTTTGAGGCTTCTGTCGGGCTCCTTTTATAGAGCCTGTTCGGTCTAACATTGCCTTAGGATTTAAGTCTCCATTCTACTGATTGGTGTATCGATCTCCTAGATCGGTCTACCAAACCACCCATCCTCCAATAGTTTTTCGCCATGTCATCTTCTCGATAAAACTTTTTCTACCACGTTAGTAGGCCAAAGTTTATCCTTGATGCTCTGTCGACTTTGCTGTTATCTAATGCCATGTCAAGACCATCGCCACATTGGATGCCATGTCAACTCTCTGAACCATTAGGCGGCTGACTTAGCGTTCGATATACTAAACTATTCGATTGGTCTACCGAACCTATTCAATCTACCGTTCTAGTCGTTCAATCTACTAGTCCTGTAAAAATAAGTTAGCACAAAAATAATAGTATGCATTTGATAGTTAGCGCTATCCAATCTTGACTTTGAAATTCATATGAATCCCTTAGTCGGATTGTTGCCTAAGAATGTTCCCAATCGAGGACTCGTCCTTACCCATTCTTCCTTTCAAAAGAATCACTCCACTCCAAAAGCTTACCTTGCCAAACTTCGATCCTCCAGACCCATCTAGACTTCCTGCTCATCCTTGATCACTTAACCCCCAGTCCTGTCCGACTTGATCTCTGGTCCTCGCTGACCCTATCAAGTCCTTCTCGCCTGATGTCCATTATCTACTAAGACTTGCCTTGCCTAGTCTGGTCCAGATGATCCACTAAGATTTTTTCTTGCCTAACCTCTAGTTAGATCTTTGCCTTGCCTAGTACTAACCTTTAGGGCTTTCCTTATTTACTACTTGTACAATTGATTATCCTTGTTAGATCACAAATAAGATTAATTTTGAACCTTTGTCGTTATTAAAACATAGGTTCAATTATCTGATGCTCCTTGTACCAACAATTTCTTACCTTTTGATTATGACAACTCAATTTAAAGTTAAGTAAACATATAGTTGTCAAAATAAAACTCGGTATAAAAACACCTTAGTTTTCAAAAAGCTCAAAAAAACCCCCTCAAATAGATCTCCCCCTTGAAAAATAACTTAGGTTTTTCTTTGAAAAACTTAACTTTTAACTTTTCTCTCTCCCTTTGATATACATCAAAAACTAGGGAAACTAAAAGAAAGGAATGATAATATTTGTTTGCAAAACTAATTCCAAATGATTAACACTTAGGTATATGGAATTAGATTTGAAAAAATATAGTTGGCACACTTAGAAAAGATACAAAATTTAGATGGATCTCAAGTATTCTAAGTCTTCAAAATCATGAATTTTCAAAAGAAATATTTTTGGAAGTGTTCATTGTAAATTGATGATTCAAAAATAATTTTAACTACCATTGTTTAAAAATGATTTAAAAATAAATATTTGAATAAAAATGAATTTTCAAAATTATATATAATTTTTAAAAATTAAGAATGATTTTTTAAACTAAAAATGATTTTTTGAAATTACAAATGATTTTTCAAAATTGCAAAACTTAAACTAATTTATGCTTAAACCAACTTGCAAGATTGTAAGATTAGATCCTAAGACATCAAGTATGATCCCAAACATAAATTTTACATTACCAAGTACCAAAGAGTGAAGCAATACTACTAAGTTAAGAAAGCAAACTAACCCTATTCTAGGTTAACTCTGCTGAGGGAGTGGAGGTTGCTAGCCAAAGTGTCAGACTTGCATCATGTCCATCATCTCATGATGCTGGTCACCCATGTACTATTGGAGTAAATCATAGCGCTCATCCATGCAATGCCGAAGTAGATCGTAGTGCTCATCACTTCACTGGTTGATTTGTTGCTCGAGTGAATGTAGATCATCTTACAGATCGTCAAGTTGTGCGAGCTCAGCCTGAGCGAAGACATGATTAGGTGCAGGTAGCCCAAGAAGTGGAACATCTGGTTTAACTTCTTTAGGCTCCTCCTTAAGCTCCTCTGCCTGTCATGGGTTGGCGTTGGGGTTTGTAGTAGAAGGTCCCATCTCTCCTAAATCCTATGTCAGTTAGGGACAAATATCTAAGTCATATTTTATCAAAGTCTTTAATTAGATAAGACTTTGACTCTATGAAATGTATTTTGTACTCCTAGTGATGTCATGAACCTAGTGAGAATGTGGCAGTAGGTTATACGTATCCTACCTGATGTACTGCAACTCGAATAGTAAATGATAGCCCTAAAGATCAAAAGCCCTATGTTCACAACTAGTCTATGTCTAAATGCGTACATAAGGAATAAATGGTAGGGTTGAATAACAGATAAATCCTTAATGGACAGTGGCAAGATATAATTTATAATAAATTTGTAAAGTATGTTGTCTTGGATGTCTAAGTTAATAGCATGTACCTTTCTATGGTAAGTGATCCCAAAAAACTCATGATACATAATGTCCAATGTCAGGTGTGCAAATAGTTAAAGTAGTTATTTGGGATAATTGGAAAATAATTAAACTCATTGTTGGACACTCTTAGATTTAGTAGGTTCATGATGTTCTCAACATCAAAGATTATGTCTCGAGATATCGCTCTGGTTTAATAATGCAGATCATCTAGCAATGGGGATCACGTTATAGTAAAATTCTGTATAGTAGTTAGAGTTGACATAGTAGTTATAGTAAATCAACTGTTCTAGAGCATAATAGTTGATAATTTCAACTATATTAGGGCAGTAGGTGGTAAAAAATCAACATCTAGGTATCAAGTACCTATTACCTCATGAGTTATAGACTCAAAGGACATCCTAAGTTTTTAGGATAGGGTTTGTGTAGGATTAGATGGACCTTGATCAACACGATATTTTTGACATAGCAAAATACGAAAAGAGACTAAGCATTATTTCTATGGATTTGACAAAGAATCATTGTGACGTTGTTACTGAGGCATCATAACGGAGTTGAAGGCTTATGATAGGGAGTGTTGGGCTCAGGTTGAAATCTCTTGGATGGGGAGGAGACTAATTTTGAGGTAAAGTCTACCAATCCCTAGCTTCTATTTTTATAAGGATGGATTGGTCTACTAATCCTTTTAGGTTTCTAGTTCCCGAAGCGACAACTTTTGGGGTTCTAAAGCTTATCGTTATATCAACGATTAATTGATCACGAGTGGTCAATGTTAGTTTGACGGTCAAACTGACAGTTAGAATTTGACCATCAACCTTTGACTAGGATCAATCTACCAATCATGATTTTCAGTAGATCGATAGGTCAATATTTTGTCTTATGTGTCATGTGAGTTTAGGCCTTGGTTTTATCAGAGGTTCGGTCAACTGATCAGGATTTTCGGTAGAATGATCGAAGATTTTTTCTATTTTTAAAGCCTAACTTTTGATTAACTTAATTTGGCTATCCTAATTAAATGTCTAAATTTTGTTATCACTAACTATCATAAGATAACAGATTTTACTAAGTTAGTTAAGTGAAAATTTTCAGCTAGTTATTTACTATGAAGAATCACTTAACTTGATTAATTTACTAAGATATTTTTAGCCCTGATTCATGGTGATGCATTGATGTAAACATCTAAATCTGAGCTTTAACTCTATGCATTTCACGTCTTTCTAAATGACTCAGTACACAAGCAAGTAAGGTAACTCTAATGTGCTTGTGAGATGCTAGTTGTCCTAATTTCTATAGGTTCATGCTTACTATGGTTAGGCCTAGGCTAGTTCCAAGGGCAACTAAGAAAGATTCTTATTCTATCTGTTTAGCCAGATCCTAATTCCTATAGATTAGTTGATCATAATGTAGTCTGTTAGTTTTAACTTAACATCTTACCCATTCTACATTATAAATCATGTTGGTTCTATGAGTTATGTGAGATGTAGTCAATTTTACTTAATTTAAAATTAATTATGAGGTTAAAAGGATTATCTGACCTTGTGTTAGATTAAGATTTAGCTTTGAGTTCGCTAAGTTGGTGTTTTAGGAATAAACTTCTAGGCTATGGTGAGTCACTATGGACGTCATTAAAGTAACCACATACCGAAGATAAAGCTTTCCTAAAACAATCAACCCAAGGAACTTAGCATTAAATCCTGGTCTAACTAGCTCATATTGAGCTAGAGTAGCTTTAGTTAGTTCTACTAAGCCGATTACATCAAGTTGAATACATATGATTCAACTTAGACATGCTTCGACCATGCTTCCCTAACCTACTAATCCCAATACCTTTTGATGATATATTGTCAAGGTTAGGTTAAACCTTTTTTAACTAACCATTCTAAATTAAGCAAAAAGTACTAGTCATGCATCATAAAAATAGTAAATCATACAATCATGTATTTTATCTAATTTTAAAATATTTTTTCTATTAGTTCCAACTAGATCATGACCTTGATAGGGTCTATTTAGATAGGGAATCTGATCCTTAGGGATCCAATATTGGTTCGGTCCAACTGGATTAGTCAAGTTAGACTTAAGAACCCATGCTTTAACTCTAGATTTACTATTTTGATTCACTAGTGATAAATATGATTTGTATCATTTCTTAGCCTTGTTTTCAAGTTTGGATCAATTGTATACGACCCTTTGAGTTCCAAGTATCATATCAAGGTAATTGGAGTTCGAAGTAAACTATTCCAATGATCCTTTTAAGTCCTTAACTTGAGCTTTCAAAGTAGAATTTTCTTCATCAAGTTGTTGGACTTGAGTTGAAGTTTCATTTTGAACATCATTTGAGGAACTTGGACTAGCCTTCTCCTTAAGGGATGTTAACTCATTTTGGAGTGACTTGACCTGGACTATGGACTTGACTAATTAACTTACGAGTTAAATAAGAAATCATTACATAAAATCTTTTCACACAGCTCAGTGTTCGATATACCGAACTAGCTTATCAGTCTACCAAACTTGTTTAGTCTACTGATCCGATCGTTTAGTTTACCAGTGATGCAAAAATAAGTCAGCATAGAAATAATAGTATGTATTTGACAGTTACCACTATCTAATCTCAACTTCGAAATTTACATGAATCCCTTAATCGGATAGTTGCCTAAGGATGTCCCCAATCAAGGACTCGTCCTTACCCATTATTCCTTTGGAAGTATCACTCCACTTTAAGAGCTTACCTTGCCAAACCTCGATTCTCCAAACCCGTTTGAACTTCCTACTCAGCCTCTATCACTTGACCCCTAGTCTTGTCCAACTTGATCTCCAGTTCTCCCTGATCCTATCAAGTCTCTCTTGCCTAGTGCCCTTGATTTGCTAAGACTTGCCATGCCTAGTTTGGTCCAGCTGATTTACTAGGGTTTTCCCTTGCCTAACCTCTAATTAGGTCTTTAAATTGCTTAGTCTAGTCTAGTTGATCTACTAGGGCTTTCCTTGTGTAGTACCTGCATACTTGATCATCCTTATTATGTCACAAATAAGCTTAACTTTGAACCTTTATTATCATCAAAACTTAGATTCGATTATCTAGTGCTCCCTGCACTAACACCAAAGACATCATTAAAAGCATTCTACAATTTCAAGTAAAGAAAGGTATAAGAAAAACTCAGTTTGTAGATAATGATGATGCTTTGAGATAATCTCCATGTGCTTCTTGATGGTTGAAATCTCTTGCTCCTTGGATCTCTTAGAAGACGACTTTCTTTTAGGGTCTCCTGGCATGAGAACTCCATGATCCCTTGAACTAGTGTCCCTTGGTTGTTTTTATAGACTCCAAAAATTAATAAAGTATAATAAATTTCTTTTTTGCAGGGGCACATCATCAAACCCTAACCCTTTACGGCCGTCTAGGCCACCATGGTTTGGCTGTGGTGGGTTATGGAAGCTTTCTTGTAAAAGGACAGAGAGGAATACAACCACGGCAGGTGCCACAACCTAGTCATATTCCTTGTTGGAAGTCCTGTTTGCTGCTCCGATGTCAAATCTTCATCCATGGGTGATACACAATCGTGGTAAGCACCACAATTAGACCATGTATCATGTTGAGTTATCACTTAATTTTTTTGTCTTCAAACGAGCTCTAAAGTCGAGATCTTCACAACCTATTATCAAATATAGCAAAGAGCAGTCATCCAAACTAAAAATATAAAAAATAATATAAAAGATAGAAGTTAAACTAAATAATGTTCATGTATGACAGTAAATGCTTGCTAAATACAAACGAAGATATATGTATGATTCACACATATTAAATACCCTCAGACTTAAACATTTATTCATTCTCAAGCAAAACCTATAGTCAAAACTTATGTGTGTGAATGAAACATCAACATTTCTAGTAAATTCATCTAATCTTATGTAATAGTTTTATTAATAAGCAATGACATATGAATTACCTCACTATGGCCTAACCTGAAAGTTCTCTATATGCTATGTAAAGTGACTTACTCTAAAATATCTATTACCAATTCAAGTTATTTTATTATTCCACTGTGTTCCCCAAATCTCCAGTGTAAGAGGTACTTACCTGCCACGTGTAAGGCTCGTCCCACCTAATGTTTTGCATTGTCTACACTTGGTCTTAAATGAGCACTTGATGTTGAGTCAGCCAATAGATACTTGTCCAGTAATCACTAGATCTCAAAGGGATACCTACTTGGTATTTTTATAATAATCATGAGGGTGCTCATTCGGCCAATCTATAAAAGCAACTTGGGTGATCGAGTCGAGGAACTGACTCAAGAGACCAAGAAAGCCATGGAGGGTATTATATGGAAACTGTCTCAATTCCTAAGCTTGGAAGACCAACAAAGCTAGTGAGAGGGTAAGAAGACCGTCTCGATCCCTTGACTCAAAAGACCAGCAAAGTCTGTGAGAGAATTATATAGAAGACCACCTAAATCCCTTGGCTCAAAAGATCAACAAAGTCGGGGAGAAGATAAGATGGAAGATTGCCTCGATTCCTCAGCTCGGAAGATCAATAAAGTCAGGGAGAAGATCATATGGAAGACCTCCTCGTTCCCTCGGCTTAGATGACCAACAAAGTCGGGGAGAGGATAATAGCCCGATCCGCAACTAGAGGCTAGGAGAGAAAGCTCGATTCTAATTGGGAGGTTGGGAGAGAGAACTCAGTCTTGGTCAAGAGGTCAGGAGAGGAAACTTGATCCCAATCGAGGGGTTGAGAGAAAGAGTTTGTTCCCAACAGGAAGGCCAAGAGAAAAAAGCTCAACTCCATTTAGGAGGGTCGGGAAAAATAATTCAAAATCGACTAGGAGGCCGAGAGAGAAAACTCAATCTCGGTCAGGAGGGTTGGGAAATAACTTGATCCTTTTCAAGTGACTAGCAAAGATATCTTGATCTCGACCGGGAGGCCGGGGGAGAGAACTCGATCTTAGCCGGGAAGTCAGAAGTGACAACTTGCTAGAAGGCCGAGAGAGACTGCTTGGTCTCGACCGAGAGGCCAGGAGAGAACTCAATCTTGGTTGAAAGGTTAGGAAATATAACTCAATCCTTATTGGGCGGTCTAGCGATTGGTTTGTCTGGAGAGAAAACTCAATCACGCCCAAGAGGCTCGAAAAGATTACTTGATCCCAACCAGACGATCGGGAGGTCGAGAGAGAAAATACAAATTTGCACAAGTGGTCGGGAGAGATAGCTCAATCCTGATTGAGAGGGCTAGAAAAGATAACTTGATCCTAGCCGAGTGGCTAGGAAAGATACCTCATTCCCAATAGGGAGGCCAGGATAGAAGACTCAATCTTGGCCAAACAACGAAGAAAGATAATTTGATCCTGGCCGAAAGGTCAAAAACAATAACTTGATCTTAGTCGGGTGGTTGGGAGAGAAAACATGATCCCGACCGAGAGACCACGAAAGATAACTCGATCCCAATCGAACGAATAAGAGAGATGGCTTGATCTCGGTTGGGAGGCCGAGAGAGAAATCTCGATCTTAGTCAAGTGGTTAGGAGAGATGCTCAATACCAGCGGAGAGGGTTGTGAAAGATAACTCGATCCCAGCTGAGTGATCAAGAGATATAGCTCGATCTCGGCCGGACAACCAAGAAAAATAACTCAATTCCGACAAATAGGCGGGAGAGATGGTTAAATCCCAACTAGGAGGCAAGGAGGCTAGGAGAGAAAATGCAATCTTAGATGAAAGGTCAAGAAAGATAGGTTGATCTTGGCCTAATGGCTAGGAAAGATAAATCGATTCTGATCAAGTGACCGGGAGAGAAAACTTAATCCTAATTGAGAGGTTAGGAAAGATAATTCAATTCTAGTCAGACGATTAGGAGAGATGACTTGATCTCGACTGAAACGTTGGGCAAGAAACTCGATCTTGATTGAGTGACTAAGAGAGATAGTTCAATCCCAACCTAGGGGCTCGGAAAAATAATTCGATCCCGACGGAGTGATCATGAGAGATCTCCATCCTGATCAGATAGTCGAAAGAAATAACTTGATCTTGGTAGACGACCGAGAGAGATGATTCGATTCTAACTGAGATGTCGGTAGGTCCGGAGAGATAACTATCCTGATTGATGTTCAGAAAGGATAATTATCTCAATTGAACGATCAAGAGAAAAGACTTGATCTCGACGGAATGTCTAGAGATAATATGAGTACATCTAATAGAATATCATGATAATAGACTTCTTGTGACTTTTTCATCAGTTTGAGTTTGTTTTCGTTGGTGTGCGAAA
>JBBMKF010000059.1:6844551-6856379 GCA_037834155.1 Curcuma caesia
AAGTAATTTTGAATCTAGTACAACATCTACTACAAACAGAAATCACAAGAAAAGAAAAGGAATACAACAACAACAACTACTACTACTAAGTATTTATCCTACTAATTGGGATCGACTGTATGGATCCTCCTAAATCGTTGAACTCAATCCTCTATTATATCCTCATATATATTTAAATGAATTTCATCATTGCTAACAAAATTTTCTTTGATCTCCCTCTTCCTTTATTAATGTGCATATTTGTTATTGTCTCACATCGCCTAACTGAGACATTTATTGGATACCTAAGCACAAGTCCATATCATATTAAATATGTCTTTCAGAGTTTTCTCTTAATAAGTACAACTCTGACTCTCTCTTTGATGTTCTCAGTATTTATCTTGTTCATTCTCGTATGTCTGCACATTCACCTTAACATCCTCATCTTTGTGACTCTCATCTTTGCTTATGTGCTCACTTCATAAACCAATATGCAACTCCATATAACATAACAAGTCTAACCGTCATTTTTTAAAAATTCCTTTTAAGTTTTAGAGATATCTTACGATTACAAAGAATACCTAACATCCTCCTTCATTTTAACTATCATGCTTGAATACTATATAAAACATCTCTATCAAACCATCTATCCTTTTGTAAAAACAATCATAGATACTTAAAGCTCTCAGTTACAGGTAACTCGTTATCTGTTAACTTAATAATTGTCTTACTACATCTAATACTACAACAATAAAGCTTTTATCATACTAAGTAGGGTCGGCTATATGGATCTTTCTACATTATTGGGCTCGATCCCCTATCATATCATCCTTTATATTTAAATAAATTTTATCATATTTTATCATTGTTAAATAAATCTTTTTTTATCTCTCTCTTTCTCGATTAATATGTGTATTTATCACAGTCTTACATCATCTAACTGGGGCATTTATTGTTCGCTCAAGTATATATTTATACCATCTTAAACGCGTCTGTTGAAGTTTTCCCTCAATAAGTGCAACTCTAACTTCCTATCTAATATTTTCATTTCTTATTCTATCTATCCTCATATATTTGCATATCCGTCTTAACATCCTCATTTTTGTGATTCCTATCTTCTACTTGTGTGTTTACTTCATATTCCAACATTCAACTTCATATAACATAATAGGTGTAACCGTCATTTTGTAGAACATCCCTTTAAGCTTTAGAGGTACTTATCTCAAAGAACATTTGACACCCTCTTCCATTTCAATCATCATGTATGCATCTTATGTAAAACATCTTTATCAACTCCTCTATCTTTTTACAAAAATGATTTTTGATACTTCAGTTATAAATAATTCGTCATCTTCTATCTTAACAATTGATTGTCTTGCTACGTCTACTACTACTAAAATTTAAATTTTATATATTCTATCATTACTCAACTAAGTCTAAAACCTTTAACTTCCAGTATCTGCCACCAGGATTTGAACTTAGCATTTACTCTTTCACAAGTCTCATCGGCCAAAATAATATCATTTGCAAACAACAAACATCATGGTAACTTATTTTGGATATGTCCAGTGAGTTCATCCATAATCAGTGTAAAATAATATGGGCGTAAAGTTGATATTTGATATAACCCTATTTTTATAGGAAATATAGTCCACTTGGAATTTTCACTCTTGTCATTACGTCATTATGCATATCCTTAATTGTCTCAACATACACTACCCCAACATCTTTCCTTTTTGTAATTCTCCATATAATTTTCCTCGGACTTTGTCACAAGTTTTTTCTAGATCAATAAACATATTTAGTCTTGCTTCTTTTCTTATACTTCCCAATCAGTTGTCTAAGAAGGTATATAACTTTCATTATCAACCTTTCGGACATGAATCTGAATTGATTTTTGGTCACATTGGTCTTCTTCCTTAATTTTTTTCCTATCATATTTTCTCAAAATTTTATGGTATGACTCATTAGCTTAATGCCCCTATAATTCACACAATTTTGTATATCTCCTTTGTTTTTATACAAGGGTGTACTTTGCTACATTTAATAATACTAAGCTTAAATTCTTTACTCTAGTGAACTAAAACCTTTTGCTATCATTAATTTAGCTTTTCTCACAATCCTTTATTCATAATACCTTACAATAGAAGATAATTTTAACTGGAATAACATAACTCATTGAAGTTGCTAATAAATTTTGGTAGTGTTTCAAGCCAACCTAGACAGGCTAGGACAAGAACTCATCAAACCATAGAACAACCTAAAATAAAGACCAATTGAAAGTATACTCCAATTATATCAAGAATCAACTATATAAAATTCATAATAGACTTAGGCTAAGAATTCAAAGAGGTTAACTTCAAAAATCTACCTATTCAAGCAACATTGGAGTTTCTGTTTTTACTGGAACAATAAAGTTTCAATATCATATTGTGTTGTGCCAATACGATTTTGATACATATTTACTTTCAATTATCAGTGAATACCAAGTAAAAAAAATCCTTTTCATTAATATTTAAGAACTATATGCACATATTCAATTAGATAAATTTAGCCTAATAGAGTTCAAAAACTTTAGAGGGTATCTTGATGATTTTAAACTCTCAAAAGACATTAAAAAAAAACTAGACTTCTACGACGAAATAAAAAATCATTAAAAATAAACTTTGCTTATCACCAAGGGGTTTACATTATCTCTCTCATATAATTTTTTTGGGTTGATAAGCAAACAACATATTTTCGATTTTCCTTTCTACTTGTTCGAGTTTCCTTTCTTAGTTAAAAAATCCTAACTATTTCTGCTCATTTACTTTGTAGGAAGTAGAAACTTGTTAGTTATAAAATCTTACAAGATCTATACTCTACATCTGAAAAGCAAACTTGTGTTTTTCTAAAGCAATACTTGCAATAACAAACATTGTTTTTGCAGATTCAGAAATGTTAAAATGAGATTAAGATCTTTTGTTGTAATCTATTTTTCATCAAAAAAGAAAAAAAAATTCTTTTTCCTTTTTCAAAATTTATGTCAAAAATATATTATGAATTGTTCTACTGCACTTTATGACCGACTTAGATAGTTGTTGTTGCCATTTGACAAGATACAAAGATTAATATTTATTTAACTTTTTTGAGTCATTTTTTTTCAATGACATAGTAAAATCTTCAACAACTACAAATACATCTCCTACATGGAGCGAAGTTCCTATTTAAGCTTGTCTAAATAAATTCTACTAATCCACTTAGTAAATGGCCAAGTTATTTAAATCCTTTAATTATATTTAGTAACTATATCAAATAGAATTTTACTTTATCTCCTTTTATCCCTCACACCTTCAACTCTAATTGTTTAACTTTCCCAACTATAGACTAATATATGGTTATTTAGGAGGAGAAATTCTGATTCCAGAGGAAGGGAGAATATGGATGCCCCTTTCTGTCTCAGCATACTTACTCTTTCAGACCCATCATAAAGAGTAATGGTGAATTGGCAATGAGAATAAGAATTAGATCCACTAACTCCATTATTGCTCTTTCTCTCTCTTTATTTCTTGTAAGAAATTTTCCTAGAGATTGGCTGTAGAAGAAAGAATTTCTTCATTCATATAGGAAGTTACTTGAAGAGTCCCTATTACTGAGTCTCATAGCACGATCGAGACTATAATGATGTTTTTCAAAAAGAAAAAAGGCATGCACAGTTCGAAGACTTATGCAATCAAGTAAACGGAAACGACATCTTAGAGGAATAACTAGTATTTTGATTCTCATTTTTTTTTATAGAAACACTAACATGCATAAAGGATTTAGGCTGATTTTGCTTTGACCCAAATATAAACAAAATGGCAGAAAGAGTCACCTAATCGGCAAAGGGTCATAATGCCCTTTGCCTCCATGGCCCAATATGGTGCTCATCACTGAGGATATGGACCTTCTAGAGTTGAGGAAGTCGAGTGCAATGAACTCTATGGCCATAAATGATGGTGTGGAGGTGAAGGATGTTGTCATGTTGGCGATAATGTGGATATTGTGCTTGCAAAAGGTTGTAAGGAGGTCAAATGGTTTCCAAGAAGTGACAAAAGGAGATAAATTTGGAAGAGAAGGTGATGGATCAACAACAGGGTAATTTTTTCATTTCATCACCAAGTAATCAATCTGATGGCTTCCTCCTCTCCCCTTGTCCCTCCTTTCCACCTCCTCCTTTCTCCTTTCTTTCGAAGTAATCTAAAGGATAAAAACTTCACTCTCTATTACATATTCGAACAAGGAACTCAATAGAATTCTTCTCAAGTGGTTGAAGGACATTGATTGCAATGGCTCTTAACAAATACACAGAATAATACAGTATGATAAAAAAAAAAAAAATAGTGGCGTGAGGTTTAGCAGTAATCATCAGGATTTCCAGGGATTACACAAAGTAACCATGACATGCTACTTATTTAACAAGCCATACTCAACTGAGGAATTGGATGATTGATCCAAAGTCAGATGTGATAGAGGAGGAATTGATGTATCCATCAGGTGCTACTAAAGCCTTACACTTCGAATACTGGTAGCAGAAAACAATAGAAATTATGAACTTTTAATGTGTCTAAGTGATACCTATGAAGAACTCACAATATAATAAAACTGGAGAAAGCTCTGGGCTTTCATAGGGCAACAGTGCAACTTCAACCACAGGAAAAGACAACAATGTGTACAATGACAACGGTAAACAACTATGGCCTAGAAACTTTTATGAAACTTTATGATATGTATAATCCCATAATTCAACATTAGTATTTTTCCCATAATTCAACATTAGTATTTTTTTTTTACTCCTTTACAAACCCAAATCTGACAAAATAAATATATTTAAGCATAAACCAGAAGTAAGGACATGAAACACAGAAAATTCACAATGATGATTGGATATGAAGTATAATCATGTACTGCTTTGAGGAAATGACAAAATGTTCCTTGTGATTTTAGCTTAGAAAATTTTCATCTATTTAAGTGAATAAATAACACTCAGCCTATAGACAAGTGTGAATAAACTTTAAGACGTAGAAAACTACCTCAAGACTGAGAAAAATCTTGACATATTACAAACCTTTCGATGACTATTAAAAGGAGATAAGAAATGCTATAGTTTATTCAATCATACACCATTGTCTTGCTAAAAAAAAGTCTTCTCTTTGTCAATTATAAATAGAATTACAGAAATAGTTTATGATTCGAAATAGATTTTCTAACAGAGATCTTTCTTAATTAGATATAAGGTGTCTAAACACTGCTAAAGCATTAGATGTTGTTTCACTCAAATTCATCTCAAGAGTTTAAAAGATCATTATAAATTCTATATTTCCTAAATAGAGAACTGAGAATGATTTCTAGTAAGAATACCATTACGATTTAGCATATAGGTCCAAGAAGCTAATTTAGTATGGCAAAAGAAAAATATAACATACCTGTATAGTAGTATCCAATGGAATACCCATGAGCTCGATAAACTTGGTGCCAATTCTATCAACGTGTACAGGCTGCCTACTATTTCTTCCTAGCCAAACATATATTTTTATCATCGGCTTCCTAGAACCTGCTTTTGATTCTGATGCTAGCAATAAGAACACTGAGTCAGAGTTAAGAACTCCATGGTGCGCATCCACTTTATCCATATCAGGCCACCTGAAAAGAACTGGATGAATTAATTGAGTATCCTCATCAGCACCAGAAGGTGCATCCTCTGCAGAGACATCTTGGTCCGAAGCATCTAAAGAGAGTTGTCCTATATCTAATGCTTCTTGGTCTTCTTCCACTTCCGAAATAAATGGAGGAGATGGGCACCAATCCATTACTAATTCTGTTGAAGAAAGCCTCCCCGAGGCATCAACAGATGATGGTGACAGAACCAGAGGAGCATTATCTCCTCTACGTTCAACTAAAGTTCTTGAGCCCATCCACTTTACATTCCCAGTAACAGATGATTGCAAATCCGAGTTCGGTTCAGGTTGGCGAATCCTATATAATTCTGAGCTTGGTGGCGACAAATTGTACCAATCAGAAGAAGAGGAGGAATTTGGTGAGAAGGTAGAGAGAATTGAAGCAGTGTCGGCAGTAGACGATGATGGCGTGGCGCTTGACTCCATAGAGAAAGATCCTGGAGATGGAACTGTATCGCTTACCCGCAGGCCCTCGTCGTCAAAAACCCTGCGCTCCAACACAGCTTTCGTTAGTTCCTTCAAACCCTTGCTCGCGAATTCGCGTCTTAAACGGGTCCAACCACTCTCCTTCGCCGGTGACTTCGCCGTGAGTGGCAGTGCCCCTCGAGCTCTAGGGGTGGCCCTGCGGAAGATGTCGTAGTCGAGATCATAGAGCTCTACTCTCCGCTTGCCTACGAATTCATCAGTGTTAGGAGGCGAGGGGTCGTCGTTTAAGGAGGCCCAAAAGGCTCTAGGTTCGGAACCCTCGTGCACTGTGATAATGGGACCGTCAGCACGCTCATAGCGGACGAGCTGGAGAGCAGAGGTAGCCGCGGCGGCGATCATGGAGGGTTCGCAGCCTTGGCCAAGCCAGACGTAGATGGCGGCAGGCGTGTGAATGACGAATACGCCTCGGGAATCAAGAAAGTTTGCACCGACGGTGGCGGAGAGGTCGACCGATTTGGGGACGAGGTAGAGGGGGTCGCAGGGGGATTGCGGCGCCATGCGGTATGCACGGATTGCAGCGGAGACAGGTGTCGGCGAAAGGGCGAGGACGCGGCGTTGGCAGTGGAGGAGCTGAGCGGCGAAGCCGAGGTTTGGGTCCGCGGACGGACGCGCTTCACGAACGGCGCGGAGCGCATGGTCAAAGGTCAATGCGCGGCGCCACATCAGGTACGCGACGACGAGGGCGGCAGATCTGGATGCTCCGCGGCGGCAGTGGACAAGCGCGCGGCCCCGGGGGGCAGCCCGCGCCCGCTCGAGGAAGTCGAACGCGTCGTACAGCACAGGGCCGAGATCCTCGGCGGGGGAGTCGCGGAGCCACAGAGTGCTATACTCGAGCTCTCCGCGGAAGTGGTCGGGGCAAGCGGCGCCGGCGCAGTTGAGCACGTGAGTGATGCCGTGGCGGCGGAGCGTCGCGCGGTCGCGGGCTGCCGCGTCGCCCCCGAGGAAGACGTGGTCGTCGACGCGGGAGAGGTCTGGGTCGCCGTCATCGGCAGCCGGGGTGGAGGAGGAAAAGGCGGAGGGGGTAGCGGGGCAGTGGCCGCAGTCGTCGGAGGCTGGGCGGGGCCAGGCGGTGAGGGGAGGGAGAGTGGGGAGGGCGAGGCGGCCGGGTTTGGGGGGCCGATTAGGGTTAGCGCTCGGATTCGGATTCGAGTTGTGATTAGGATGCGGTTGAGAGCGGGCGTTCCATGTGGCGGATCGTAGGAAGGACTTACGCGGAGTGCCAGAGGCAGAGGAGGAAGGAGACGCCGGTTCCTCCATTTCCCTTTTCCTTTCCTTTCCTTCCAAACTTGGGAGGAAAACGAAGGAGATCGCTCGGATTAGAGGAGGAAGAAGGCGGAGAGGAAGAAAGAAGGAAGAAGATTTCTTATTCAAGGGAAGAAAAGAGTAAAATTTGGCGGCTGAGACTGAGCTAAGCAGCCGCGTAACCCAGGAATAAAGAAGAGGAGAAAGGAGAAGGGAAGTAGTTAGAATCGGCTGACCGTTTGACCCACAGTGGGTGGGTCAACTATACGTCGGCAATGATAGCTCTGTTTGGTGCAGGCTTGGCCCCGGCCCGGCCCGGCTCGGTCCGCCACCAAGGCTAGTCCAATAACCTATTTTTCCCTTGCGCGGATGCGCTGTTTCTTCCCAAACAGCTTCCATGGATCGTCCATATACAGGTCCAACGCGGCGGAAAATTAAACGACAGGACAATTGAGCTTGTCCTTCGAATGCCAGGTGATCTGAAAGTAAAATAACAGGAAGAAGAGGTACGTACGTTGAGATGGACCGGTTCTAAGTTTGTTGAATAACCAGTGGCCCCACACGCTCGGGGCGCGGGTAGAATAGGTAACGAGGAGCAGGTGTCGGGTTAGTAGTCGTCGATCATTTGGTAACCACAGAAGTAGCTAGGACGTGAGGTTGGAAGGATTAGTTCGAACTTACTGATATTTTTCTCAGGAGAATGGCATTAAAATATTTTTAAATTTAAGTTCAAATTCGAATTTAATTTTAAAAATCGAGCTCACAAAACAAACTGCAAAAAATGGGAGTAGACTCGCTGCAACAACTTCCAATCAGTCGTTTGGGGAAGCAAGTAAGGCAGGCACAAAGAGACCAAATAAGTTGTTCTGGAGTTCAATGAGAAATAGCATAACAATTCACTTACATCCCTGAAAGGAGAAGTGCCTGACAATGGGAGGCAGATAAACCTTGATGAATAGTGCCCTAAGCCATAAAATAATATACCAAACAAGTGTTTGTTCTTATTGCCTGCTTGGGTGATTAAAGCAGTTGACAAGATCAGTAAGCATTTTTTGTGGTACAATCAGTTGAACAGAAATCAGCAGGGAGAACACTTAGTTAAACAATTATTGATATCATAGAATATATTGTAAATAAGAAATATGAGTACTTATCTGTTTAAATTTTTAAGCGTTGGTATGATTGATAACTTCACTGTTTGTTGCTTGTTAACCACGCCTAAGCTACTCAATATATCCTATGCACTGAGATCTGCTTACTCTTTAATTCTTGCTGAAAGTCATCTTCTATGTGTTTCCTTAGCTAATGTACATATAACTCACTCTATTGTCAATGGTTTCTCAAGTAGTTTCAGGTTGAAAATGATCATAACTCTCATAGATTGATATTGTTCAGTTCCACTAAGCAACTGCATTCGATAACACAAATTGACTCTTAATCCATGTGTGAATGTCACAATGCAAGTAAAAGCTGCCGGTCAACATTATCTGTTCCTCTCAATAAACAAACTAAGAACACGACAAGTAGCATTAAACTCTTGCTTAGATTTTCTTGCAGGCATCCCTATCAGCTGCCAACTAAGTCAACTTTTGACCTTTCTCAGATGAACTCGAAGTCTCAAAGGCCTGAAATAAAGATTCTCTTTCTGTCCCTGTTGCCTACTATTCGCTTGGAACTATATTATTTAAGTACACACCTCTCTTCCACAATCTTCTCCGTGAAGAAGTAGAGTCAACCAAAATGGCTGCTTCCCGCTTGCATCAAATTGCGACTTCCCTTCTGCTCCTCTGTTATCTGAGGTCTTCTTCTGCAGTGCTGTTCTCCTCCCTGCACCAGGCTCTCATAGTCACTGCGTCACCAAGACCGGGCCAAGGTTAGTGCTTTCTCCTCGTACAATTTTGGAACTGTAACTTCATAGAGATTTCTTGGTTGGACGTGCAGTGTTGTATGCCGGCGTGGACCAGATCAGAGTGAGCTGGGCTCTTAACGGGAGCCTCCCCGCCGGTGCCGGCGCTGCCTACGCAAAGGTGAAGATAAGCCTGTGCTACGCGCCGGTGAGCCAGGCCGACCGCAGGTGGCGCAAGACCAGAGACGACCTCAAGAAGGACAAGACGTGCCAGTTCAAGATCACCACCACGCCCTACGCCTCTGCCGGCGGCTCCTACGACTACGCCGTGGAGCGGAGCATCCCCACGGCGACCTACTTCGTGAGGGCCTACGCGCTCGACTCCTCCGACGTCGAGGTCGGCTACGGGCAGACCACCGATGCCAAGAAAACCACCAACCTGTTCGACATCATCGGGATCTCCGGCCGGCACGCGTCGCTGGATATAGCTGCTACATGTTTCTCGGCCTTCTCCGTTCTGGCGCTTACTTTCTTCCTAGTGGCTGAGAAGAGGAAGGTCAAGCAATGAGAAAGGTCAAAGTTTGTAGAAGAGCTTCGTCCTCACTCCTCAATTGAAAATGTTAGCCGAGGAAGATGAAGATTGAGGATCACGGCCGACTTTAGTGGAATCGTAGGCTCAATTCCGTCAATCCCTGACGCTGCATCATTGTCTCATTGAATAGATAAAAAATAAAGAGAAATGATATCTAGTCATGAAATTAATATGACATATTTAACTTATACTTGTAGGTTCTACATGTAAGTGTATACTTGTAGGTTCCACATGTAAGACCCACTACATACAATGTATCATGTTAGTTTTTTTACGATTAAGAAATAAAAAAAAGGAATTTGCAGGGCAAAAGTTCGAATTCTGACAAAATCAGGTAATACCCTCCTGCATCATGATCAACTGCAGTTTATCGATTTACCTCCTCATAAATGGTCGTAGAGCCGATCGTGTGAGGCCGCTAAGATGACAGATTCCACTTTTTTACATAAAAGAATAAAAAAAGAAATATATATTTATGTATTTTTTTTTATTGAATTCCTATCAATTCTAGTCTTGTTCAGTGACAAATAGTCGAGTTGGGTGATAAATCATTTTTTATTTTCTAAAATTTGAAATATTTTATAATTGTGCTGTTTAATTTTTTTATAGTTTATATATTTTTAAGTTGTTTAAATATAATTCTTGACTTAATAAGCTCAATCTAGTTGTCGCAAAACGCAATCAAAAAAAGTAGAATCCTTATCCTAACGATTTCACACAATCACATAATCATGTATGAAAAGGTAAATCAGAAAATTGTAATTGACCACTATGAGGGGATATTACTTCAACTTTATCAAAATTTGACTCTTGTCTATTATAGTAAGTCTATCCCGTAATAACAAACTCAATCATACTCCGGAGGTATCGTACAACTCTATTAATTATAGTAGAAGGTCGAATTTGCCACCCGGCACTCTCACATGGTTAGTTCTACAATCGAGGAGGTAAATTAAAAATTTACAGTTGACTATTACGGAGAGGGCATTGCCTTAGCTTGTCAAGATTCGATTCTTACCCACTACAATAAGTTTGTCATATAGCCACCAATTCAATCGTACCCCGGAGGTGCGTATGACTCTATTAATTTCTGTAAAAAAAATAATAAAATCCGCCAACTCAACGATCCCACATAATCAATCTCACAATCATATATATATATATATATAAAGATATAAATTGAGAAGCTATAATTGATCATGAGACATAAGACTTTATCAAACTCATGCTTGTGGTAGACGAGCAGGCGTGATGTCGCAAGTTATATCTGACACTAAATATCTAACACGTGCATGTCTAATGACTAATTCGATAACATGACAAATTGATAGACTCATACCTATCCTTAGCACAACTCATTAATACCTAGAAAAAAATATTGTCAATAATACAAAAATAAATTTTAAAAACTAAAAGACTCATACGATTTAAACTATTTTATAATCATATTGATAAATAAAGAAGGAATATTATTAAATTTGACACAAAACTTATATAACTCAAGCTACATCACATGAGTATAATCTAAATTATCTAAGCTAATTATTTCGTAAAAAAAAAGTAAGAGACACATTAAACTGGTGGTCGTCACATTTCTCCAATTTCAAGCTATAACATCCAAAATCCCAAATCCCTTATTAAGTTCTTAACGTGCAAGTTGCTAGAAAAAGAAAAAGAATAAAATTCTAATAAGAAAAATCTCTAATAATTGTAGGCTAATTGTTTCTATTGTCCAATAATTATAAGTTAATTGTGGTTGTGCCAGTTGTTCTAAATTGATAATGTATGTTTAATCTATTAATATTTTTAAAATAATATTTTGATATTCCACGACAATTACGGGGACACGAAGAATTTCACTTTTCGTTATTTGTCCAGATTATTGTTATTATTATTATTATTATCTTGATTTTTTTCGAAGAGATCCAGTGGCATTCGTGTAATTTCAGTGCTTGAGAGGGAAAAGAGAGTGGTTGTTCGTATGTGT
>JBBMKF010000059.1:6878100-6892091 GCA_037834155.1 Curcuma caesia
ATCGTGTTGACCTATATACTATTCTCGTCGCATTAACATTGTCCCTGAATGTTAATACTTGACTAGGAATCATTTAGAGTAGTGTTCTTTATATCATTTCACTATCGATTCAACCAATCAATTGATATAGATATGAACCATCTACTCAAGGACGTTACTATACTTAGTTATTTGACACCAATACAAGTAAGTATAATAACCATACTGAAATGTCTTTATAAATATAAATATGATACAATGAGTCCATACAACAATCATCATATGATTGGCTCTAGGGCTCTCACTAACATCTTCAAGCTAATTCTCTGTTGATGTCTTCTCTACGGCAGCTGAAGACTCAGCAGCCTCATCCGAAACCCACCAACTATCGATGGTAGTGAGGTCCCACTTCAGGTTTTTCTTAACTGAAGCATCCAACATGATTTCACCTACACCCAAAAAGAGAAAAAAATTAGTTAGTATTGGAAATAAACTTCATAAGAAATAAGAGAACTTACGTAAAGAGGCATCCAGGGGGATGACATTGGGACTCAAGCCAGCTCGATAAAGAAAAGCTTCATTAGCAACTAATACATTCACATCAAATTGCATATTTGATAGAGTTTCAATAGCGTTCAAAAAAGATGGTCCTAATCTATACTGGCCTAGGGAAGGTTGAGGAGGTATCTCAGGTCGCCAGAATGTTGGTCAAGTGTAAGGACGAGGTTTCACAAAGAAAAACCTATGCTTCCAACCTTTATGTGAAGTCGGACACTTAGCTAAAAATTTGAAACCAGGTCTAGCAGTAAAATACACAACCCCGACCTCACCTTTCTTAGGGAAAAAGAAGTAGTGGAAGGTAGAGGAATCAAAAGGGATTTGGTAAACCTGAAAGATAATGGAAGCACTGCAGATCAAACGATAGGAGTTAGGAGCGAGCTGAGACAGAGAGCATTGGAAATAAGAAACTAAGTTCTGCAAAAAGGTGGGAATAGGGAATCGTAGTCCTCCCTCTAGTTGTTCTTGGAAAAAGATTACAAAGCCAGGAGAAGGCTCGTGAGGCCACTAGTCAAGAGTGGGGAGAATGAGTTGATGATTTGAAAAGATATCGAACTGAACTCTCAACAGTATCTCATCATCCTCAGTAGACAAGGTTGACGCTTGGACCTCATACCAAGGAACAGAGGTCGCCATAGAAGATTACTAAGGGTTAAAATGCTAAGATTAGGTATTCGCTAAGTCAAAGAAATTGGTTGCTATGAGGCGATAAGAATACGGAGGTAGGTACTCAACGTCTGGAGTTCGCAAGTTGATGAGAAAGCTAAGGAGACACAAGGGACAGAGCGAAAGATCATCGCAAAGTTAGAATGCAACCCAGCAAAGGGGTTAGGGTTTACTCGAGGATAGAAACGTTGAAGGAAAATGGAGAATACGAGAGTAACAAGGAGAAGTAACAGCGATTTACTGAAGTTACGAGAATCACAGGCGGGAGCTGAAGGAGGGCGACAGAGAGCGCGAGGACGAGGGAGTAGAGAGCTAGGGTTTCGTCGAGGAAGATAGTGGCAGAGAATAAGGGCGTTGGGCTTAAACCAAACAACTACTTAATCTCCGCCATTGAAAACCAAAGCAAAGGACGGGATAAGTTGATGAATACAGCAGTGACTTCGATCAACATAAGTCAGGATAAGATTAAGGTTGAGAAAATTTTGCGCCTTGAGTTTGACTCAAGTCCAGTCAATCGGACTTCGCCTCCTTCGACTAGACTAGGTCGGAAGGCTTATGATCCAGTAAGAATATTTAGCGATGACATGAACGTTGAGCATAAGGAGAAGTACGAGAAAATAAGTAAAAAAAAACATTCATCAAGTTAGGAAGCCACGATCTCTCTTCAGCATTGTGTCAAGCACTATCAGGTCTTGAAATGCGACCTTAAGTATTGAGCCGACCTCATGACTTGGTCCCGATCTCACGAGTCAATCTCATGACTTAGTCCCGATCTCGTGAGCTGACCTCATGACTTGGTCCCAGTCTCACGAGACGACCTCGTGACTTGATCTCAATCTCACGAGATGATCTCAGGACTTGGTCCTGATATCGCACAGATGAGCTCGGCCACATGATCAGTTCAGCCTAGCCACCTACAGATAAGCTCGGTCATACACTCAGTTCAGCTCGACCTCATGCCCAATCCAGTTCGATCACATATCTTCCGACCTCATACTGACTCTTTCTTCTCGGCTAAGGCTTATCATCTCATCTCAAAGGATAAGGGCAGTGATCAAGTTCCCAGACTTGATCCCCGACAATCTCAATCGTCGAATGAAGATAATCAATACCGCTAAACTATTAGATGTTTGAAAACTATCAGAAATCAAGCCGTTGAGGGCGCCGTCACAGTCAATCGCAAACAGTGAGATCCAAAGATCACGTCCCCACTACCACTATATAAACCCCGCAGGTATGAAGGAAAATCATCTGAAATTCTGAACACATATTATCACTTCTATTTCTTATCTACTAACTTGAACGTCAGAGTGACCTCGCCGAGAATCCCGACGCCCTGCTAATCCGTTCGTTCAGTTCATTCTTCTTCAAGTTCACGTCGACGAATTAACGAAGATTGAGGTGACATTTTATTAACTAGTGGCTTGACTGTCATCAACATCGAGCCGGAACACATATAGAGGGCATTTCATGTAAGCTAAGGAACTATTAATCAAATGAGATGTGTCATATTTTGAAATTGAAACGCAAATACCTCTTCCTAGCTAACAAAATCATGAATCGCTATAATTACATATACACAATTGATGCAACCAACATATACAAATTGAGTAACTTGACGAGAAACTTAGCTGAACCCAAAAAAATAAAAACTTTACCTGAGAGAACGTTGGCAACATCTTATAATCGATTATGTACATGCATATAATTCGATGGATGAATGCAGCTCCATCATTTCCCAATACCCAACACTCCGTGATTGTTTCTATCATTTCTCAAAATCAAAAGCTTTTCATCTGCCTCCATGGTTCGCTAAATCTTCCCAGTTCATCACCTGCACTAAAAACTTCAGCTAAACTCAAGCCAAAACTTTTCGTCGTCCTTCAGTCAGCTTTTAATCTAAGAATCTCCTTGGCAGTCCGCTTCCTGAAGTATGACATGTTTTCCTAAAGAAAGGGCAAAGGAATTGTGTAACGTACAATCCACAATAGTGATAAAACCAAAACTAATAATCTGGCAACTTCACCAGAGTACAGATAGAAGTGATCATGTGACAGTTTACGGAAGCACCTGCTGAAAACAGAGCCTTAACCCTCGGCTGTAGAAATCTGTATACTTGAGCATGAACATTCCACAATCCCACCTATTGACATAGACAACTATTTTCAAATTATCCAAAGAAGACAAAATAATAAAAGGCATATTAAGCTGAACGGCACCCAAGTAGGACTAATACAAAAGGGCATGATAGTTCAGTTTTTATCAACCACATAAAACAAACAAATGCTTCAATGTCAGAAATTGCTTGGAAGGGCATCCTATAACTGGAGTTCTTGCACTTCAAAAGAAGAAAAAGCTATTCTTTCAAGGGCTCAGGTTTGAACATGTTTAGTTATTCAGCTATGTTCTTATATCTGTCTTTTTTGAGCTTGACTAGACTGATGTAGACTCTATTAAAATGTTAATTGAATTTGCAAGTACTGAATTTGGTTTCACCAATTGCTAATCATTTTTCAAAAAAAGGAAAGAGTATCCGGACCTTTTTTTGAGGTGCCTAAGGTGGATGAAAAAATGAGTAGAACTACCATGCCAATTAATCCAATGAAGTCCAGAATGAGTATGCATAGAAATATAACTCCTCTAAACACCTTTTTGGTCATTTTGAATCATATTGTAAGGAAAATTGATTCTAACTCAATAATTCATACTGCCAAGTTAATTGAACATTAATTCGATTTTCAAGATTAATGACTTACTACATCTCAGGAAGATAATAAACCCTCAACATGTTGTCACATATTGTACTTTTTTAGTCTTGGCACAACACTCATCCGTCATGTCATTATCATTTTTCAACACCACAATTAAGTAGAGCTGTAGGGAGCATTCCATTGAGTCATCAATTGCATCATTTTTTCTAGACCAAAGAAAAGCATGATATAGAAATGATGTTCATTGAAGGTAAGTCTTAGATGGAGTACTCATTCGAAATGATACCCCAATCAAAGATGATGGCAACTCGCTTAGACTTGAGTTCTCCTTAGGCTATTTACTTTGGAGAATTAAAACTATTTAGAAAAAAGGGTACAATGTACACACTTCCAAATTTGAGTAAGAACATTTAAATGTAGGATTATTTCTTTTCAAATTCATCTTGCTTTAAGTTTATTTGATTAGATACCTTTAAAAAACACTTCAATCCCCTATGTCAAGTCATCTTTCAATTTAATAAAATTAGAGTGTTAATGAGTTGTTGAGTCTGTTCCTGGTCACTACAACCTCACATGATCAGAATAGGAACATGTAGAAGAACGTGTGATAAGAAGCACCATATGTTTTAGCAAAACAGAGCCATACAAAAAAGGACCAAAAGGGTGGGAAATTACAAACAGATTATCATGCAAACTTAGTGCAGTTTTTCCTCCAGGTGAAAGCAAAAAAACTAAACATTCAAGGGGAAAAAAGTAAAGAATAAATGCAATTGAAAAAAAGTAAATGGAAATTCAGCATTAGAGCAATAGCATTTGTCAAAAAACAAGTAAAATACCCATTCTTCTGCAAAGGTAAGCCATCAACTGCTTCGACTTTCCAAGATAACGTGTCAACCTGATTTCCATTCTTATCCTTCACTTCATCCATTAAATATTTAGCCTGAAATAATAACGATAGCATCACATATTTACTGGATGAAACAGTATGTTAAAATAATACTTTCATGTGTGGATGTTAGGATCACATTGTCAATATATGAGATTAGAGGCCCTATTCACAACTGAACATGATAAAGGTGTAACTTAAACTCGAGAAGGAAACCCATTTTGCAAAACCAATTATACCACAGTTTGTTCCTTTAGCAATACAGAAACTTAAGGTTTAAAGCACCATTCCATGCCAAGGTATCAATCGCCACCTCAAATGGTCAGATTTTGATACCATACAATGCCAATAGCCAACGCGGTCTAACACATGCCAACATCTTACTAATGAGTCTATTAACTTCTCATTAGTGAGTCTTTACTAGTAGTACCACAATGAACATTTATCTCCAATTTGAGCAAGATCAACTTATATCTCAACTAATAATTGTTAACTTCAATCAAGAATAAATTAAGTAGAATCAATTAATCCTATTGGGGTGAATACATATTTTCCCTTTTAAAATCAAATAGTAAGTTTTTTAATGGAAAAAATCTAATATATAGATATATATCCTTCCAAATCTATAAATATTTCATAACCCACCTATTTCAAAATAAATTAAATTTAGTGATGTTTGTTTAAGATTATATACCCAAAATGTTCTTCTAATTATCTTGATAAATAATTAATTTCAATGTTCTTTTCTTTCTTTTTATATCCGATTTCCATTCTATTTCCTTTTAATCATCTATCCTAGTATTCAAATACCATTCTCATATGCTAAATAAATATATATAGAAATAATAAAATAAAGAATCGATAAGTAATTAAATCCCGACACACTAGATATCATCGATTTAAAATCGCATTCTGTGTTGGTCGACATAGGCAAAACTTCTTATTTTGTAGCCAATTGGCACACGGAACAACTCGACATAACAAAACAATCGAGGCAAACCTTCCCTCCATGAAATTGCACAATGCACGTGCTTGTTTCCTTCTTTAGCATCAAACCAAACATAGAGAAGCTCCAGAAGGTGATCCACAATTGAGGTGAGCCATCCTCAAGGAATAGCATGACAGACGAGTTTGTTTCCTTCTTTGACATTGAATTGAACTCAGAGATGCACTCATAGGTGGTCCGTGATTGAGGCTAGCCTACCCTCCGTGGAATCACATGTCTACTTCTCCGTGGCTAAATTGAACATGGAGAAGCCTCATTTTTATTCATACGTGGTTGTCTTCCTTCTTTAGCATTAAATCAAACACAGAGAAGCCCCACACTATTCAGTCTCAGCCTCAATGGGAGCTACTGCATGCATGTTGTCTGTTGCATCATTCTCCATGCACATCAAACCACAAGTGACAACTAACCACCAGAGTGTGTTCTATCCCCCTCCTCTTTGATGATTTGGCTCAGCCATCATAATCCAACTTGAGTCGAATACTTAAAATTTTGACTCAAAGCAAGATTTCAAACCTAGCTAAATAGAATATATAAAAATGAATATTGTTTATTACAATTATTAATTTACTTAGTTAAGATAGATAAATTTCCTAGCAAATATATGTGAAATTTTAAAATAGCATGATTAGTGATATATTTGTAAAATTAAATTTTGAATTGGCAAATATGCATTATTTTTTAGACACCTATGACAAAAGCTAGTAAAGATATAAAATAGCAATATTAGATTTAAGATAATAATAATCTTTAAAGTTAAAATATATAACTATTAATTTAGTAATTAAAGTTATATTTTTAGCTTAAATAAAAAAATATAAATCGCAATTACTAATAAATGTAAAATCCTATTAATGTAGCAATACCCATATTATTAATTCAGAATAGAAATTATAGAATATTAACAATTTATCTTATCATTGAACAATAACTTATTTATGTCTCTCGCTAAATTCCATGCGTCCTCTGACTACACCCACCCCTATCACATATTATTAATATCTATTGATCAACCCCTCAACCACATTGAACTAAACGAAATGATAGAATATTAAGTAAACCCACCCATTCTCAGGCTCACCCCACCTCTTTCCTTGACATTCTAAACAAACTCTTGAACTAGGACTTCTAGTTCTCTTCTACATATACAGCAACAAATCCTCCTCACCAACTTCAACTAGTTTTCCTCATAACTTGAACCACTGATCACAATCACTTCTCTTCCTCATGGTTCTAGTGTGCTCCTAGTAACATGGCAAGGTTCTAGCTCCAAGATACTTTATGATACAATGCAATACCTGTTGGTGCAATTGTACCCTAAGTAGTCCGGTGTGACCTTGAATTTTGGTTTTTGATATTTGGGCAAAAGATTAAATTAAGAATTGTCCTATATTTGATGTATATTTGAATGTGTAGGGACAACAAGAATACAGATTGAGATTGGAGAGCACATTGCTTAGTGTGGCCAAGGTGGCATGGAAAGTGGCTTGGAGGTTCGATGAACGGAGAAGGATGGTATGGGGTATCTGAGGCACTACTGGACGAGAAGCATCAAGGTGGCACTAAAAGGTAGATCCGCTACCTCAATGACCCTCCTAGAGACAGCCCCACGAATATGGAGGGAGGTTCATTCAGGTACACAGGCACTAGGCGTATGAGGGAGTCGACCATGCAGGTCATCACCTCCTGAGAATCAACCCCTGACCATTACGCCAGCAATACCATGCGCCCACCGTCTGTGCTATGCCCTGGGGGTATAAAGCAAGGTGAGCATTGACCTAGCATGGGCAGGATGACTTAACGTTCATAGCGATCGAATAAGATTGCATGAGGCAAACCGAGAGACCATAAAGTGAGGAGCATTGAGGTAGCAAGAACGACAACCATTGGCGATGGACTACGTAGGCATGAGGTGTGAAAGAAGGCATGTAGAGGAGTCGTGGACTTGAATACATCTGAGGGGCGTATAGCCTAACAATAGATGGTCGTCGAATGAAGTCAAACCAAAATGGTAGGATTTCAATGAGTTGAGTATTGAGTAACCTATATCCACAAGGGCAAGGGTAACTTAATATAGGCAAACTCCATCTTAGAAGTGGTACTATCAGTCGACTGATGGTTGAGAAACTTAATAACCTAAATTGATTAAGGGTTTAGGGTTTAGTAGTTGACCGAAGATAGATTCCAATCGACTGGCTCCAAGGACTAATAAACAAAATGGTTCTATTCGTATCTGAGTTGACTCGGCAATGGTAAGTTACCAGTTGACTAGTGGCCAACGTAGAAACTAGAAAGGAGTTGTTACACCTTCGATAACGGTCGAATTGTGAGGATTGAGTATTAATGACCTATATCTATGGAGATGAAGGTAAAACTTGATATAAATAGAATCGACCTTAGAAGTGATCTTACTAGTAGACTGATGGCTGAAAAATGTAATACCCCAAGTTGATTAAGGGTTTAGGATTTAGTAGCCGACTGAAGATAGATTTGAGTTTACTGAGGTAGTTGACTACGTCAAAGGAGCCAATGAACAAAATGATTTTGTTTGTGAAGTTACTAGTTGACTAGTGGTCGACATAAAAAGTAGAAAGGAACTATTACAGCCAAATAACAATCGAATTGTGAGCCCTAGCCAACTACTGGCAACTTAACAATCAACTATTGAGTAGCAAACAACAAGAAACATTGAAAATTGAAGGCAATAAAAGGGGAGCTTGGTGGAGCCCTCAAGGCTAGTGAAAATAGGATTGGAAAAGTCTTATTAGAGTTTCTCCCTTCTCTCTAAAGTCTCCATGTAATCTTTGTGCTTTGTACATTGTAAGAGGTTAATTGATCGAGAAGGAAATATATGCCTTCCGAAGAGTGATCCACAATTGGATTACAAATTGTGAAATAGGAGTCTGGGATTGCCGAACCACATAAACACGTGTTAGTGTTTGTGTAAGTGGCTGATTGCTTGTTTTCTATTCCATTGCACTACTCTTGTTTGTGTGAACTTGCCAGTTCATAGCAAGAGTATAGGATCATCACTTGCATGTAAAAATAGCCATTCACCCTCCTTTTAATCATTTGATCCCCAATAGCATGCAACACCACAGACCACCACGTAATACTGTGCCATGATACAACTAAAAAATGTCTGCACTCACCTGATGTAATGGTTCGATTTCACTGAGCTGGCCAAAACAGTACTAGATTTAGATCCTTGTGCAATCTAGTAATCATTTAACATACATAACTAGTTATTTGTAAAAGGATAGAAAGCTAAAGAGTCTATATGTGAAAAGCATCTCCAAGATATTTTTCTATCAAACTGTTTGCTTTCAATATGTATCTGAAACATACCAGTACCCTCAACACTGTCATATCCATTTCACCAAGTGAATCAAGATACTCGAACTTCTTCTCCTTTACATGGATTACAGACAAACACCAATGTATTTTTTTGTGTATTGGAACAAATATCTGCATTTAAATTGTAAGAAGGTTGGGAAAAGGAATAGAAAACTAATGCAAGTATATTGAAACAAATGAACAAGTTTACTCTGTCACAGTCAATAAGACTATATCCGAGCTTTTTTTGTATTGTCCACCTTCGTACAGCCTTGTAGTCATAGCCATTCCTTCCGCTGACCAACTAAACAGGGAAAAAAAGTAAATGATGAACTAACTAGGATGTTCAATTTTGTTTAACAAATGAAGGTGAATAAACTGACAAAGGTAGTGACAAAAAAATAAAGCAAAAAATATTAGCAATATCAAAAAAAGGATGGATCGAAGTAGCACACCACGTAATTGTCTGTTTCTTCCAAACAAGAGACAAATAGATGACTTTCAAAGAACTTAAGAAAATATGAACAATAAATCAATCAGAGTCAACGCTATCAAAACAATCAGTGGCAATATTTGTGACAAAATTTCATCACATGGTCACAAGTAAACTCAATAAATATTGACTGCAGTGATAACCAATGATCTGCTTAATTTAATGCCACATTGGAGTCGTATTTTCAAAACTGATAAAAAAAAGTTATTTAAAATTGTGAAAATGATGCAACAAAATCTAAAAATCCAAATAAACAGATACTGAATGTAATTTATTCATTCCTACCTGATTAAAGTACATTTGAGTCTCAACAAGACCAATTATTATGAAAGAAGCTCTGCCCTTGTTTTAAGGCATTCAATCAGTAATACAAAATTGACATCCACTTCCCTCTTGTTCCAAGATCATTGAATAAGGCACACACCATGTTTTGATGATCCCACTTCACAACAAACATCAATCAACCATTAGTCTACCTCCCATTGTTGCCCTCTACATTGAAAAAACTGCAGCCCCACCAAGACCAGCACACCCTTACTGCTACCCGCAACCAAGGCCCCCATCATTCCGCCTCTAAAAATCTGTAGTCAATGATAGTCTTCCCACCACCTTTCATCGAACGACTTTGCCCACCATGTAGTCAGCGTTGCCTGCCAGAACTGTGTTTGCTAGGCTTTCCCATCTCCATCACCACACCAATGCTCAAGCTTCTCCAATTAAGCAAAATGTCAATGACTTCTTGAGGAAGACAAGATGCCTTCTAGAATGCTACCATCATCATCAGTGCATCATCAATAGAGAATCACTATTCAGCAACCAAATCCATGAGAAAAGGGCGTAATCTAAAACTCAGGCCTATTAAACAGTTAACTCCCCAAGTGGCACATAAGGCTAAGCATTAGAGTGAGCCCTTCTGAGTCTTAAAAGAATATGTGAAGATCTAGTGTGGAAGTACGTTAGTAATCTAATCGAGATTGCAAAAGAGAAGACAACTTGACATCAGAGTGAAAACTAAATTGACTGGTAATTTGATAGTGATTGAATGAGTGGCAACTTAGACAGTAGACTTGTCATTCACAGCAATTTGATATATTCACGACCAGTACTTGCTTAATTTTGTTGTTAATTAATTTAATTATACAATTGAATTAATTTTCATCACCAAGAAAATTTCATACCTATATCACAGAACTCCACCATACTTTATGATTCACTTCGACAGGTGATTAGAAGGAATGATACTATCATTGTGGAAGATGAAGATGTTTGGTGTGAGAATCTCGAAATCAAATACTACAATATGAACATAAGTGCTTAAACAATGTTGATTTTAAAAATGATAAGCTATTAGTTGACTTAACTGAGTAAAGAGTCTAACACAACCCCATTAAAAATAACATCTTATAATGTGTATCATGATCCACATTAATATTAATCCGTGTTTAGTGATGATTTAAGTGAATGTTGAATGTCCAAACTCCAAAAGATCACAATGAATATATGACTAATATATGCACCAGACCAAAACTAGGAATCAATTAAGAGGGGACATAAAACATGTTAGTATTCAAGGAAATGCATGTGTTTGACATTAGAAAGGACATAGATTCACTCACATGGATTCATTAATCTACTTAGAAATTCTAAATAGTATTCAGGGTAACCAAAAAAAAAGCTACCACATGCCAAAAATATCTTGTTTATTTTTTTTAACACCAAAAAATTATTTTGTTCAAGTGAAGTCAACTTTTATCCAAGTTAGACCTCTCATTGTTGTTTTTATTCTTCTTTTGTGTAGATATGCATAGTTTTTATCCACAGTCACCCAATAACATGATAAGAAATTGCTGGTATAATTTATTTTTCATTGTTTATATATTGATTAACATTCTTAGAATGGTTGTCATACTTATTGATTTTTCTCTTGTGATAGATCTGTAAACTTTTCAGGTCAATTACATCAACCAATCTGAAGATTCAACAAAGATACCTCTCTTGTAGCACACTTAGATTTGAGGATAATTTTGTAAAAGAGTGATAATTTTGTAAAAGATAATTTAGGTAATTTCTCATTTTGATTACAAACATGATATTAGAATCTCAATTTGACATTTTTCATACTTATATCAAAACACAAAAATTAATAATTAGCTTCTTAAGGATTTTTGTGTGAGTAAGAGTTTATGATCATGCATGAAGTCATACTAAAGCATACAGAAAAAGTAAGCAAACAACACTTAAGGTAGTATAACAGTTGTTAAATGGTTACCTTTTTATAGAAAAATGTGTTGAAGAAATGGCATTTTAAAAATTTCTTAGGTTCTCTTTTCTCTCTCTCCTTCAACAATTCAAGATAGAGATTTATGACCTGCACAATAAAAGAAGATAATGTTCGTGGAAAATAATGAAAAATCATTAACACAACAAGCAACAACTCAGGGATATTAAGTATTCAATACAAATATGTATATATAATGTTATTCAAGGATTACTTCATCATTTAACCAAGCATTGCAGCTTAAACACCGCAAGACCTCTCTGGTTATCTCGATGTTAGAAGGCTCATGTACAACTAGGACTTCATGACTGCACAGATATAACAGAAACTCATTTAGAAAGAAGAAAATAATCCACAAAACTCTCAAATATACTCTATGAAATATGAACCTATGTGTTACCTGTTTCTAGCACTCAACACGCAGGACACTTCCTCTTCTTCTTCATCCGTGAGCGGAAAAAAGAGTTCTTTCAAATCCTATATTTATTGAAACAACAACATGACTAATCCACATCATAGAGCAAAAAACAATTATTTTGTGCATATTATTCAACAACCCATGTACCTAAAGAATTCATTAGAAGAATACCTAGCAGAAAGAACTTGTGGAGATCATGGACTTTATTAATTATTCTATTTGGAAATCTAATTTGACATTTTGCATGCATTAAGGCGTAGCCTTGTTGGTTGTCAAAATTTGAGAACTGGCATAAACATGTTCGAAGACACTTCTCCGGTTCCAAACTTAGACAAATTGCACTAACTAGAGTTGAAGGAGTGGAAAGGGAGATGAAAGACAAACTGTACTGAACATAGGCAGAAAAAATGTTTAAATGACCAAGCATTATTATCGAATCAAGGTTGTCAGATTGAGATTGAATTCATAAATGGTTTTATGTGAATTATCAAATCACATATTGAATCGATCACAAGTCGTAGCATCCAGCTAAAATATATAAAATGTTAAAGATTCTTGCCTTATCCGGAATAATCTTTTCATCATAAAATATAATTAACAATTTAATATCCTCTTGAATTGGGAAATATTACTCATGGAGCATATCAACATTGACTCATAACCAAATATATGTCCATGTCTCACATTGTTTAAAGATAAAATTTGTTATCTGTTTCATTTCATTAATACTTGAAATAAAATGTGCATCAGGGCATTTCCACATTGATTGCTTCTAATCATTACTCCATTCTCATCATTGACTATGTGCCTCATCAGCATCAATTCAGTTAAAGAAAGCATCAATTTAGTTAAAGGATGTAAGGCAAATGCATTGACGATGCTTGTGAAAAATAAAGTGATAGACACAAAGTGAGAAGACTTCTCAGCCACCATTGATTTCATCCATAATTTATTTTTGTCTCAATGGAAAGGGATCATTTAAACCCGCCAAAGCCGGTCCCAAGGCTGGTTGAAAAACGACGAAGGTTGTGCGTTAGGTTGTCAGCCAACGTGGACTTTCAGACAATGTTCAATGAATGAATCCATCAAACTATTATGTTAATGCTAATATGTTCCCCATAAGAAACGCATTGTAGGATTCAACTGTAACGTCTTGACAAGGACCGCTATATCTTCATGAGAATTCAAGTATAGTATTAAATATACAAAAATCTCACACCATAAGTTGAATATGAACAAATATTATAAAAAAATCTAATTGTCTAAGATTTAGAATATGAAATCTAAGAACACTCACTGGTTATGCAATAAAAGTGGTAGATACAATGATTAGAAAAAAATTAATATTTTATGTACAAGAGACAAAATAAATAAGAGAGAAAACAAAGATAATAAAGAATTCAGATTTTAAGTTATGGTACACAAAAATGAGTAAAACAAGAAATAGTAAGTAATGTTGTCAATAGTTCACTAAATAATAAAATAGTAATAGTTAGAAAGGGCATAGGATTATAACCCTCAAGATAGTAGTTGCGAAAGAAAACTATTAATGTAATTAGCATATATGCATCTCAAGTAGGGTTAAATGAACACACCAAATCTAAATTTTGAGACGACCTAAATGAAATATTACAAAATATTCCATCACCTGAAATGATTT
>JBBMKF010000059.1:6896055-6915126 GCA_037834155.1 Curcuma caesia
CAGCCCCCCCCTCCGGCGGATGCGAACTTTGAGTTCGCTGCCGGTGGGGAATCGGCGACGATCGACGCTGACAAGCTGTTCTTCAAGGGCCGGCTGCTGCCGCTCAAGGACAGCGGGCAGAGGCAGCAGCGGGGGGCCACCACGCTGAGGGAGGAGCTGCTCCTGTCGCCGGCCGGGAGGCCGATGAGGGGCTCCGCCATCAAGTGGAAGGAGCTCCTGGGGCTCAAGAAACCCCACTGCGGCTTCTCGGCCGTGCCGCTGCCGGCGCCGGGGAAGAAACAGAACGACAAGATCGAAGATCAACAACAACAACTCAAGCCCACACAGGTTTACTAGCTCCCCAAACTCCTTTCCACTCCAATTCAACCGACTCACTGAATCTTCCATTTGACAGGCTTCATGAGAGCAGAACACCGCCGCTTGCTGTTCTTGTTCCTGTTCCTGTTCTTGATGGTGTGGCTCCTAATAAGTCGAGCTGGGTGGTGCGTTGATGATTCGAATGCAGACAGTCGACTCCTGTTTTTTTGCGAGTGGAGGGGGAACTGGAGCTGACCAATCGAAGAGCTCGTGCAGTGTTTGGTCGGATTCATCCATCTGTCTACTGTGCCTAGTAATTACTTGTACTTTAATTTCAACCAGGTCCTCTGTCCTTTTTTTTTGGTCCTTGCTTCTTTCTTCTTCTTTTTTTTCTTTGTTCAAGATTTCTGTACAGAATGTAATTTGCATCTGGGAAATAGTTCATCAGATCTGTGCAGATGATGAGGTTCTGTTTTAAGACAGCCTTAAACCATGACAGAACTAAATTCAACAAATTATGATTAGGAGACCTTTGATGACTTCAATGAAACTCTTAACATCTTGAATGCGTCTAAGAAACCGTTCAATATCATGATTTACTATTCTTTCACAGACTTAAAGTGGCCTTTTGCTACACAAACATCACAAATGCATGATATCGAAAGAATTGTGCGCGAAATCTCCAAAATTTTCCATAAGTTGGATCTTTACTGGTAGGGCAAATTCACAACTTGGAACCAAGCTTCTTATGTGCGAACCACTTGGTTGGAAGAGGTGGATGTCATGTAGGCAACCACGTTTTGAGGCAAAACTCTGTTCGACTTTAACATTTGACTAGGCTTCACTCAGCTACTTGATGAGTTGTCTACGCCTATCCATATGAATCTCTCCCAAGTATGCTTTCTTAGGCCACACAAACATCAATCCACATCACTGCCTGTGCACCACCTGCATTGGGGCATTTCCTTTGTCATCAACTATTTAGATGAATGATTAGAAGGAACCATCTTTAATTTGGTTGTTTCTAAGAGATCACTCTTTCTCTTCTATCTAGTTCTGCACTGTGCATATCCTGTGTCAAAGTCAATAAGGTCCCTACTCTTTCTCTACATCTTAGTACACCACAATTATTCTTCAGAAAAACATCTCCAGTCATATACACTGATCAACTTTCATCCAAACTTCATGAACACAATGAAAAACATATATTATGTTTAATCATGTGATTCAATAATTATCCTGCATGCCCTGATGTGAACAACTCGATAATGTTGTTGTTGTGGTGGAACTCTCAGAATAAGAAGCCCTTGGCTCTTGTAACCCTACAGTGGTTGTTCTTCATGCATTTGACAATGAGTTGTAATCTGCAATGGATTCAGGTGTGCGTGCCCATTAAGATCCAGAGCTTCCAGGTTGACTGCATGAATGGCAGAGACCAGAACCAGGTGTAGTTTTTAATAATTAGCAATACGATCATTTATTCAGGGTTGGTTGCATTATTCCATTAGCAGCATTTGGTCCAACTCCAACAGTGGCCATGGATGATTAATTGCAGTGCGATGAGTGATTGCAATCAGCCTGGTGTACAACCAATCTGAATAATTTTTCTTGGATCAGGAAGCTGCGTCAGTTCTTGAGATGTTGATTCAAACAGTTGAGGGTCACAATCACTGTCTTTGCAACTGTGGTTCACTCTGAATTTACAGGAATAATGAAACCCAAGGCAATTTTTATCAGTATTTTCATCAAAAGAGAAAGAAAAAAATTGCAATAGAAATAGTATCACAAAATTTAGTGTCTGTGTTGTCGGACTTCAAAAGTTTCACTACCAAGCCTGATCTCGGTTGCTATCTCTTATCGTGACCGCTCGCCCCTATTGAAACCCTGTAACTCCATCTTTGATCTCTCTAATCTTTGACAGTGACAACCTCTAACTTCTATGCACCTTTTCTATATTCATGCCAAATTCAGCCAATCACTCTCATATTGCTGTTCTCCCATCTATCCAACTAGTGAGTTATCCTTCACATCTAACCATTTCACAAGGATAGATTACTACCCTCACTAGGGTTTCTTTTTAACTAAGAGCTACAAATAATCTAGCCTCATGTATATATTGGTTAAGAACAGTGATCATCCTTGCATGCACATTGATGGCAATGAATTACTTCCCTCGCACACACTTTACTCGATGTCACCCCTCATGTCGAACCACCTAGGGAGGACAATTTCTATCTTTGCTAGGCAGTGACTCTCTTACCTAGCCACCTAGTAAAGGCAATTGCCATCCTTGCTTGGTTTACACAAACTAGGTTAGTGATTCACCTAGCTTACACATTGTGGTTGAAGGTAGCAGTTGTCACATGCCCATCAATGGCTAGCAGTTGCATTTACAGTCCTGATATACCTTAAGTTGTCCACAGATTGGTAGTTTAGGTTCAATGAATTCTACCATAGTTTTGTGTATATAAACTAAAGGTTGCTGGATTACTCAGTGGAGCACAAATAAGTATTTGAGATTTGACAAGGCTAAAGAAACTACTAGCGAGTTATCTGTGCCCATTCGGACACAATCCTATTCAGTGACACCCTCTTGATTTGAACTTGACACACATAAAAAGTCCAAATCATTTCACTTGTTAGCCTCCTTTCAATCACTTTCCAACTAAAGCCAAGTGATTAGGAGATAATGATAGCTAGTGGAGGTTTCATTTTCTTACATCTGTGTATTTCTGGAGATTGACTACTGCAGAAGATATGGCTGAAATATCAAGTACCTTGTTTATAGTAACATGTAACAGTGTCTGCAAGAAAACAGATGATACACGTTGGAGGATCAACTAATCATCGGCATGTGGGTTATTCAAACAAGTTCCACAAGGAGAATGATGGATGTATCAGATAGAGACCCCATGGGAGATTGACAGCTAATAAATTGAGTGACATCTCAATAATCTTACTTGATGGTATTGATTTGCCCATAAACAAGTGTGCAAGAATAGAATAAAGAATAGAAATTGTGCAGTTAAATGCAACCATCATCCATGCATGTATAAGTATTATAACTTGTAGTAAAAGAAAGTGTCGAGATAGGATTTGCAAGAGGAAGTAGTATCTGAGATAGTGTTGCATTACATGACAGTTAAACAGGAAGATAAAGTGCAAAGAGCTGACATTCTAACCAATTTTCTGTATGATTCGGAATCAACAAACCCTTCCAAGAAATCTAGAATATTTTCGCAACAAGACTAATGCTCTAGTGTTGTTCTCAATGTTGTAGATTGTTGGTCTCTATTGTGTCAGGAAGGAGATGAAAGACATGCTATCATGAATTCCTAATGCTAGAAGTCTCACTACCCTCCAGTTTCTTTGAAACAAACCTGCAGCCAACAAGCTCCATGATGGCTGTAATTCTTCAGAGAGCCTTCTTAACTTGGAAAAAACCTGATCGCTCTTCATTTGCTGCTGCAACATCTTCAGGGGATGCAACAGCAACTGCAACACCTTTGTTCTTCACTGCTTCAATGGCATCCGCGAATTCCTTGAAGTGTGTTAGACTGCATAGCAGAAAGACACCTTAAGTCACATGTCCCAACATAACATACAATTGAACTACAAACAATTAGATGGAACATCAAATGAACCTGGTTGATAAAATTTCTTCACGCCTTATTTCGCGTTCCTCATCTGTCACACCCAGTAAGTATCGTAATAGACTGAAAGAAATAAATGCCAGTTAATACCATGTTTTCTACATTAAAAATCAACAAGAATACTAACAGCTCAAAATTATGTCGGGACCATAACAAAAAAATACTAGACATCAATAAAAATCTGAACAAGTAATATAAACTTTGCATAAGAATAGATAACATCAGATCCAGTACCAAATATGCTACACAAGTTCATCTTATTTGGATGAATTAGTAGCAGCTTAATGAAGTCGGAGCAGTTCATTAATTCAGATGAAACAGGAGCAGCCAGGATGAAGTTATTTCAGGTGACATTTTTCCTCTGATTATAGTTAAAGTGATAGGGAAAAGATGGACAATTCTCGATAAAGGAAAGAGGTGGATAACTCTTGGTAAAGGGAAGAGGCAGATAACTTCTGGTAAAGGAAAAAAGGAGGAGGAAAGTAAGCTCGTGATTAGCAAGAGGCAATGCTTGTTGCCTTGAGATTTCTCAAAAGGTTGACATTGTAGTTGGGCCCCTCCTACCCAATGTTGCCTACGGCCCTGTGGCCTCAAGGTGAGTGCCTAGCTAATGAAAGAGCTACTCTAGTTTGTTCTTTTGGTGGACTTTTGACTATTGACTCACTTGACCACGCACATATTATCTTATTATCAGTTGTACATGAGGCACAGGAATTGAGCCCTACTCACACTGTATGTCATAATAATGGTGGGTAGAATCAATGTAAATTTTACCCACGTCACTCTCTTAAAGACCAAATTGTAAGTCACTACATGAGAATAAAGCGGACTAGGAAAGTAAAAGTGAGTATGATATACATGGCCATCTAGAATTTTGATGAAAAATCATTAAGCCAGCCAGAACTATTTTAAATCGAACACATGGCATACACTCTTCAAACTCCAGAAATTCTGAAATGTCCATAGCATACTTTTAGAGGGTACTATAACATACTTTTGAATCATAATTGCCAATAATTTTCCTGATGACTGTCGTCTCCAAACTACCCTTTATGGTACAGGTATGCAGTTACAAGAAAAGAAAATCATGGCTTATTGAAAACTTTTAGAGGGTTATTCATCCTGAATAGTTTAAGTATTTGGAGAAATGTAAATGAACCTTGAATCTAAGACAAGCAGGTAATTACAAAGAACTGGAAGTGGCATCGTGCATACCTGGTATATCCTTTTGCATCAGGAAGCTGGTATGAGTCCACATCCCCAATGGTACCAATAATGGCCTTAGTGAGTGTATCATCATCTAGTTCCAGATCACGAAGGAAGTTGGCAGTTCCGTCATATACATCTATAGTTTTTAATAGATTTGGATCCCGATAGGACAAATATGAAAATACACCTGTTATAAACCCCCAAAGTAAGTAAAAAAAGAAAGCTCATATTTTTCTAACAAATGCAAATCAGTTAGCAAGAACAGAAACTTAGGATTGCCTGAATGAGTATCAAAATCACAAAAGCCTCCATATGCACCACCACTGACTCGTACACGATCCCATAACCATGTGTTACCAATGTGCTTGGAGATGACATAGGCACTTCCATGGAGCTGGTACCCTGTTTCATATATGTTACCAGCTTTCCCAACATAATTTACCTGCAGAGCATATGATGAGAAAAATTTCTAAAAGGATAAGGAGCTCAAACTTGTAGAAAGTATTTTGGATGATGAAAATTTCACCTGGGTAGGAATCACAATGGCTTCATTTCCAGGAGAAATTAAAGACTGCCAGGAGTCAATCTTGAGTGGTCGAGTATTTGGTAGTGAACAAATAAACTTATCCAGGTATTTCATGGAGTTTGTCAAATTCTTTCCATCAGCAGTGACATTTATCAAGCAACCTTCCTGACTGAGCAAGGACCTACGAATCTCATCAAGTGAAGAAGAAATTCCTTCCCAATCTTCATCAACTCTCTTCTCAAGATTTTGTATAAACTCAAAATAACTGGATAAATTCAGATTAAAGAATTTTAAAATTCCATATAAGTTTCAGTATAGATATTGTAATAGATTATTTTCCTGGATACTAATAAAGATAGTAAATCACAATGTCAAATATATCTTTAATGTAAGCCTAACTCAGAAATGTTCCATCAATATCAGATGTCAGAAAAACACTACTGCAAATATATTAAAAATTAATGATTACTGAAATGACATAATTTGATGCTTTTGGAACAAAATGTTTTAAGAAACCAAATTAAATAAATAGACCTGACACCACCCATCTGTTCAGAAATCCATCCTGCAACATTTAGCTTAGCATCCATTCTTCTAGCTGCAATTCCATGACCACTGCCTCGTAATTGGCTCTGGAACCAATGACATAAAGGAGTTTTAATATCAAGCAGTATTCTAAAATTTAGACCACCAAGTGAACTGCATCTGCCAGTGTTTTCCAACATGGACCAGCAAACCAACTAGTGGAGGCAGCAGTTCACAGGTTGTACTTGTCAAACTGGCTGAACCAGTCCTGGCATATCTTAAAATTTCTGTGCTCACATGCAAAAAAATCCAAAACAAAAAAAAATTGTTTACCTCCATTCTTGCTTTGCTTTGGGAAACAAATTGTTTAAAGCGTAGTTGATCAGTGAACTGAACATCCTGGAGAACACAATTCATCTGTAGGCCAATAATAGTGTCAGGTTCTAGTGCGAGTGCTGAATATCCTAGAAGACGATACGTTTTTATAGTGCAACAGTAGAGGCGAAGGAAATGACAATACCAGGTTAAATAGATCTTCCACCCTAGCTGCCATTGCTTTTCCCCGGACAATAAGATGGGTGCATGGATCAGCACTTCCCCGCACAGAAGATGTAAAAGGATAAACTGAAATTCCTCCAGTCTTTCTCCCAATCAGTTGATTTAGTTGCACAAAGTCCATATCTTTGGTGCCCATTTCTAACAAAGACTGACTGTAAAAGAAGATTTGAGTTAAAATTTTTCTGAAGAAACAAAAGATTCCAAAAAATAACAAGACATGGAGATTGTTGTGCAAATTTTGATCAAATGGTTTCACTCACCAGAATAATGGGACAAGCTGAAGAAGTTCTTTTTTCAGGTAACTCAGATCAAACACAATTTCTGAATAGAGAACGTCATTTGTGAAAAGGTCATGCTGCAAAACCTTGACCCCATTGATTTCTCCAATCTATAATGAATTGTGTTATATACTGTAACAACTGGTGCTCACTCAGAACAAAAATTCAAACTAGAAAAATATGTTAATCAAAAGTTTAATGTCCATCATCTCACAATCATGATCAGACTCTAGTAGAAACCATATTAGATATTCCTAAGCAGGAACCAATTCCATTACAAGTGAAGGCACTTGTACTTCCGATAAACATTAACCATGGAACTGAGGTAGACTGAATATTGTGGGAGGTGACATAGGATTAAGGGATGATTTTTACTCATGCCAAGCATATATTGAAGGTGAAAATAAAGATGTAAAGACTTACTTCAGTTGGAATGTTAATAGGTTTCTTGGGAATATCATGTAAGGATAAACTTGGAACAGATCTTAAAGCTTCTGGTGGATCAGGAGTCTCTTGTTTTAATCGTAGCTCTTGTGTAGCCCGTGCAAGCTCAGCAAGATCTTCTTCTGTCATGCTGGCTTTAACTTTCTTAAGGGTTTCTTTCTCATCTGCTTCATCACGAGAAGCTTTATCTGGATCAGGCTGCAAATGATAATTCCTTAAAATGGCATCACCAAGAAGTACCAAATATAAGATTGTACAAATACCTGCATCTCAACTGTGACACAATGAGGATTATTTAAGATGAATTTCTCTAAGAGTGGGGAAAAGACAGCTTTTGATCCTTGTTCTGCTATACGTGCTTTTAAAGATTGCAGTGGCTTCTCATATCTCAGAGGTTCAAAGGGATCCAAATCATATATCCACTTACCCTAAAGGATAGAATATTCTGAAGGTAAGGTTGACATGGAACAACAACCATTGTAATTTATTTTTTTCAATAAAAATAGTATAACAACAGAAATTCATACAATGGAGCGAAGCATCAGAGATAAGCCTCTTGGGAATGAACCTGTGTTGTTCTCCCTAAGTGAGAACTCAATTGTGTTCATGGATGCTTCAACAGCTTCAGACGCGAAACCTTCCACTGTCAGATTCTTTAGTGTTTCTATAACCAATTCCTCAACCTTATGGATATCATCCTGAGAGACACCTTTTAGTCCAATGCTGAACTGAGGCTGAAGAAGCTCATCTTCAATTCCACCACCAACAATAGCATCTCCCAAGCCACTTTCTAACAGAATCTTTCTTAGTGGAGAAGCTGGTGTTCCCAACAAAAGGTGATCCAAAAAACCAAGTGCAAGCTCTGTCTCCAAGTCTAAGGGCTTTTCAGAGAGCAGCCAGTTAAGGCAGACCATGTGTTTCTTTTTGAGATCACCACCATCACCAGCTGGATACTTCTCAACAATCCTCAAGGGCTCCTTGAACAGCTTTTGTGGTAAAATTTTTGATTCATTAGGGGCAGAACTTGATTCAAATTGATCAAGATACTCTGCATTTAGATATAAAAATAGGTTAAATGTGTGCAATACTAAGCATTGATGTGCTAGTTTACCAGTGTCATAATGATTTCACCTTCCATTAGAAAGGTCCAACTATAACTAAGTCAGAAAAACCTGACAACTAGAATTATTATTAGTTACAATATATAAATTTGATTGAAAGTTCTGAATTCATGGAAGAAGTGTTCTTAATAAGATTGTTATGAAATGAGAAAGATTGTTTCAAACTTAATCTCTAATAAATGAATATCTTCACCTAGGACAAAGGTTCAATGAAATAAAATAGTCCAACAAAGAAAAATCCAAATGTTCCAGAGAATATACAGTAAGCAGAAAAGTCATCGTGAATGCAAACTGTGTCTAAGATCTTCAGACAAGAAAATATTCCCAAGTTCACAGAACCAATTTACAAGAGCATATTGACAGAATAATAAACAGAAACAGCAAAATTAATTTGGAAAATAAAGCATACCACTTAAGAACCGTAGTCGCTCATTTGGATCATCATCCCCATAAAACCATATCCTAGCATTGCTCGGGTGGTAATATTTACGATGGAAATCCTGAAATAGAAATGGTAGAATGTTATATTTTTGCCAATAATCATTTAGAAAAGGTTAATGAATATAACTGTTTGAAACGCATGTGTACTGATTTCTCTACATGTCATTTTCTATTTTCCTAAAAGTTCATTCAAAACTTTGAAGGGGAGCCTTGGCGCAACGGTAAGGTTGCTGCCATGTGACCTAGAGGTCACGGGTTCAAATTCTGGAAACAACCTCTTGCCAAAGGCAAGGTAAGGCTACGTACAATGGATCCTTTCCCCGGACCTCGCATGACGGGAGCTTCGTGCACCGGGCTGCCCTTTTTTCATTCAAAACTTTATGATATCAAACAAAGGATGTAAAGTACACTAGTTATATTAATTAGAACAGAAAGTAGATAAACATGTTGAGATAAATGATTGTGCAATTATGCAGCACAAGAATAATTTCTACAACAAATAGAATCTAAAATATAGATTACAAAGAAACAAATGCTCATATGAAGGTCAAACATCAAGACATATCACAAAGAAAATAAAGGGCAAGATAGGTAGATACTTTCTTCACAAAACACAACTAATGAGTCCAATGTAGGTAACTGTTGAAAGAGACAAGGACAACCTACTAAAAGTCTAAGATCTAAGAAATAGTATCATTATTGAAATACCAAAGAATTCAAAATCAGGTTGAGTACCAACCAAAGAAAATCTAAAAAGGTTAGCCAAAAATATTAAATGCTATAAGCAAGATTCTAAAAAATATTTTAGGATAAACAACGAAAGCACATAATAGTCTTTGTCTAAGCTACATGTGATTGCTACATGAATATTTTCCCTCCATTGAGCTCTATGCATGCATTGGATGAGAACATTAGTTTTTCTAGCATCCTAGTGGGATTATTATCTCCATAATTTTCTGAGAACCAAATTAAATATAGCTCCCAGGAAATTTGATTTTTCTACATATCAATAAATGTGTCTCAATAAACTAATGTAAGTTGGACTTAGACCAGCACAATTGGAATTGGAATATGCCAAGGATCCAAATATAATTACATCTAAATCTGACTTCAACATCACTTCTCTTTATTTTTTGACAATCCATGTATCCGGGCTTTGCCTAACTAATTGTGGAGGTAGATGACCTTCCCTCCTAGTTCCCCTACCAGTAAATCCAAAGTACAACTTATGCACACTCAGAGGCCGATCTTCAAAATCATCTCCACTAGAATTCGTATTTTCCCTTTGAGTGTTTTACCACTGCACCACACCCGTGGAGGCAACAATACTTCTCTTTGTGATTGACTTGTTGTATGTTCTTTACTTGGAGCTTCCCCTCTTTCCCTCCTTGTGACCAGCTGATGAAATCAAAGAATGAGCGACAAGAAGAGAACTTCTTATCTCAGCTAGCTCTAAATGGCGCCAGACAAAGTAGGCTTTGACTCACGGTGCTAATGAAACTGTGTATCAGCATGGGCGACATAGTGAATCAGTGGCATACACTAGTGTCGACACAATATCAGTATCAGTTAGCCAACTGATACCGATTGCCAGTTAAAACCATGATTCTAACAACCTTAGTCCATACATCATGTTATACTCACATTCAGCAATATATACAAATAACTTCAACAACAGCAGATATGAGTCTGTTTCACAGAAAAGTTGGTTTCTTTGAATCTCTCCAGAAAAAAAAATGGCATCAGTGACATGATACCCCTGTTGTCAACAGGTAAGAACACCACCAATATCTCTGTAATAGAAGTAGCTTCTATGATAATTAATGCATGGTTAAAATATCCAGAGTCATCAAACAAATTCTAACATGAAGTCCCTTAACACATGAATTGAGTACCAACCTGGGATATGAACTTACGTCCAGCAATTGCTTGTTTGCATATTTATCCTTTGTCTTTAACATCTTTAACAAAACCACAACTACAATGAGCATTACAAGCATCAATACTTGTAAGTTGTAACTAATCTTACCTCAAAAAAGAGAAATGAATAATGGGATTGAATGTTTTATGTTTCTTAGTATGACTACAAGGGACTGTTCTCTCTTGTAAAAATTAGATTCAGTTACACTATAAGTCCAACTAATTCTAGTACTCCTCAATAACTTTAGTCCTTGTGTGATCTCATATCATTACCTTTTCCTAAACCATTAACTGAAACCATTTTCATTTAATCAATGACTATGGTGCCCAGATAAGTGAATCAAACAGATTCAGCCTTGAAATCAATTAACGAAATTAAGGTAAAAATCATGACCCTAGTTTCTATAGCAAATACAGGTGGTACAATGAGAAGTAGCATTGCTCCTAACCAGTCAAAAGAAAGTATATATGCTGAAAACCATTAAACATTGGCAAACATCTGCAGTACAACTAGCCAGTAGAGGTCATAATTATAATGGTCAAATAAATACACTTAAACATGTTAGCAGAAATGAAGTACTCAACTAATTAAGATATCGCAGAATATTTTGAAGTGCTCTAAGATACAAACCTTGAATTCTTCAAATGTAAGTTTCGGAATGACCTTTGGATCACCTCCACTATCAACACCATAGGTATTTTCAGGGAAAAGGGCCTGAACATTTCATTACAGAATGTCTATTAGGCATCCTAACTTTACTGATCGATGACTTTAAGGTGCAATCAGCCAAAAGGCATATTTACAAAAGAATGCAAAGCAGAGAAAGATGAAAATAAAATAAAAAATCAAGAAACAAGATCAAACAAAATACATAAATTTGAAGGTTTGAAGAAATGACTACTGAATTCACATCTATGTTGGCTCTATGTAAATCTTCAAATATTAATGAGTACAATAAGAAAACAACAGTAAGCACATTTTCTCTTGAATTTTCTAGTTTATGCTTATGCGTTACTTAAATTAGTAATTATTCCACAAAGATTAGTATTTGCAAACTAGTCAATTCAGGGATTAAACCAACTGACTTTTTGTTTGGGAGTTTTTCTCCAATGCTCACTTGGTTCTAGTGACAAAATAAAAAATTGAATAAACTAAAATCTTATAATAAACAACCAAAACATACTGTTCCAATAAACTGAAACTCAATACTACACGACACAAACCAATGTCGCTAGTATCAATCATGTCGATGAGTATTGAGTCATGCTAACACTCGACACTACTTTCCATGATACAACTCAGGTCAACATGTATTGAAGTGATGTTGTCTTATCTTCTTTCTTTTTCTTCATCTTTTTCCTCACAAATTTTTATAATTAACTTATAGATAACATCAACATTATCTAATATTGAAAAAATAATTATATTACATTGTTTTAAAGGCGGCCAAGGCGGCCACCTTGGTGGTTTCGACAAGAGACGCCCTGATTTAGTTTTATATGGCGAATATCATAATAATGAATAATAATAATAATAATAGGAGATATTTGAGAGAATAATTGTGAGTGTAATTTCTTATTTTGCAAGGTTGATAAAGAACAAAAAAACTTGCCTGTTGAGTTACCCTGCCTAATATATTATCAGGCTGGGAATAAACTCCTTTCATCTCATTGAAGACAACACCTGAAATAACATGTTGAGTGCTAATCATTAGAAGTTCCATCAGTAACGAAAATAAAATTTACTTGAGAAACATTTTAATTTGGAAATAATAAGAACAAAAAACAACCTTTATATGAGATATCTTCTTCAGGATGGTTAAGTTCATAATGCCAGCCTTCCTGTTGAAATGTTTGAAAGTCCTCAACGCATTTAGGAAAGAAAACAGCATCCAAGTACACATCAACCAAATTGTAGAAGTCCTGATAAGAATTTCAATCAGAGAAATGTATAGTCTTGTTACAAATATGTATACACAAGATGCTTTATACTTACCTTTGTATTTGTTGAAGCTACTGGATAACATGTACGATCTGGATAGGTAAATGCATTTAGAAATGTATGCAAACTACCTTTCAGCAACTCAACAAAGGGCTCTTTCAGAGGGTACTTTCTCGACCCACACAGCACACTATGTTCAAGTATGTGAGGTATGCCAGTCGAATCATTACTGCCAATAAAAGAAAAACACAATGAATTTGTTGTTTCACAGAATCATCACATGTTACAATCTCGTTCAATCATTTCAATGCAAAATGTCAAACAGAATAAATCCTGAAAGCTAAGTAGCTTAATTGAAATTAGAGGTGTCTTGTAAGTAACCAAGTTGGGTAACAAAAAAAGCAAAAAAACATAAAGTGACAATGAGAAAGCAAAAAATAAGAACATGATAAACTTATATGATCTTGATACAATAATTATTTATTCAGTGAAGGAAACAGACTAATGTCATCCTAGGTAGTATCTGCGCTGGGTTATGCATCTATAGAAGTAGGGTATTTACAAAACTTCCAGATATTACATGAATACATGATAAAAAAAAGGTGGATATAGTGTACTCACGGAGGAGTTCGGAAAATAATGCCAAAAACTTTATTCTCATCATCATTTGACACAGACATAATTTCTGCACCTGTCTTCCTGTGCCTATACAGTACAGCTGTAGATTTGCATTCATCTATCGTCTGTTCAGATATTATTTCAAATCCAAGTTTCTCAGCAAAATCATTCCTTCTATCCGATTCTGAAAGCAAGAAAATTAATGGACATAAGAAATTTACTTCAACTTACAACACATACTACAAGAAAGTAAAATAATAGCCTCATTTGTATGTATAGAATATAGTGGTAACATTGCAAAAAACACTGAGAACTCAACAAGATATTGAACAAGTGAAGGACAAACTTAACATTTGCATGCACATACTAGAAATTGATAGAAAAACTAGAAAACGATTTCATATATAAACAACAAAGAAATTTAAATTTAATGCACTAAAATCCCTCAATACTTCAGCAGGATTTTAGGCATAATTTATCTCAATTATTTTGCTTCTAATATTGTTATTCAACTACAAAATACCTAACCAAAATTGGGTCTTACAAATTCTTTGAAAAAATGTGAAAGCAAAATAATATCCAATTAAAAGGACAAAAAAATTAAATATGATAGTTTGCATAAATAAGCAGAGCCTTAAATCAGTAGTGATAAATGAAGTAGATTGCATTTGTGACCCTTTTTACAACTATAGTTTCCACAGACAAGTGAATATGCACCTCTAATGCACTATCTAATACCGATGCTCAATTTTCTGATTTAACTTGATCCATCATATGCCATCAACCTAAAGAAACTGAAATTGATGGAAATCAAATGGAAGCTACAACCGACTAGTGAAGCAAAACCAAGATGATGTACTATTAACCAAAAGGAAAAAAATGTCAAAGCATTGATGAATAAATCTCTGGAAACAAAAGAAATCTGCTAGAAAAATCAAGCAAAAATTCAACTTTGCGTCAATAAAAATAATAAAAGGGTTCCCGCACTGTAAAACTAAAATCAAAATCAATTCATTAAAATTGGAATGAGAAAGAAGGAGAGAAACACCCCAGGCGAATCGGCCATGCTCCGTTCTTCTTATCCATAGCTCTTTCGACGGGGGAGATAGAGACTGCGTGGATGGAACTGATAGGAAAGCCCCGCCCCAGGTGAAGCAGCGGCTCGAGGCTCGACTGCCAAAGCGAAGAGTCAGCACAAGGTAGGGGGTAGAACTGCTATGTCCGTCGGGGCCTGCGGAGGTTGCAGGAGAAGAGGCGGGACGAGGAGCGCGGCCAAAAGAGAAGGCGCTTGCAAACAATGGTGGAGCATGGCAAGGAGCGAAGCAGCGCGACCCCCTCCACGTCGCCGCCGCCGCTAGGGTTTCGCTCGCGGAGGGTTCGCGAAGGGTTTCGCTCGCAGAGGGTTTCACGATCATGGACGTAGGCTCGCGGGGTAATTTTGTAAAGAAAATTCCCTTAACCTCAGAATCAAGAAAAATCTAAGTTTTCCTTGGTTTTCCAATTCCGGATTGGATGTCCTCTTTTGCTGAGGTATGCTGACGTGTCGGGCATGAAGCATTACTTAGGAATCGCCGATTACCTAAACCAAACAAAGTTTTGGTTGATAATTTTGGATGGATAACCAAGGTAATTACGGATGACCCCCAACCAAACGCACCCTAGGGGTTATTAGACAATTGGAGATTTGAATTTTTGATTGGACAAAGGGGGGTATTAAATTCTGAATCTAAATAATGAAAAGAGCACTAAGCATTGTAAACAGAATTGTTAATATGAAAGTATTAAGAACGAATTGCATCAACAAAATAATCAAGTGCATCAACAATCAATCAAGAGAAAATTAATGACAATCAACATCCAAAATATTGTAAGAGGGAATTAAACAAACAGTTAACATGCAAAATTGAATCTATGCTTAGAAATGGAAGATAGAGTGAATCTCCCTCTATCTCTGGCCGAAGGTGGATGTGATGCAAAATGAAGCGCAACGGAAGGTGCAGCGAAGGAAGAAATCCCCAGCTTCGATGCAATCCCCCGTAGATGATGTGGGTGGAGAAGGTAATCCCTCTTCTCCTCCAAGCGAGGCAATCCCCATAGATGATGTGGAAGGTGGTGGCGCAAAATGGAGATGGATGATGGTTGGTGAGGGTGCGGCTCCTAAGTCAGATCTGAGAGAGAATACTCTAGCCCTCCTCTACGTTGAACCCCTTTGAAACATTGAACCAGCTGGAGTGGTAAAAACTTGAACCGGACTCGGATGGTTTGAGCCAATCTCTACTAAACCAAACTCGAGTTGAATGATCCAACTTCATGGCTCTTTAAGTATCCTACAAAAACACATTAGAAATATTAGACTCCCAAATCTGTAGGAATAAGCAATATAGTCCAAAATAAGTTTCTACTCGTAAAATATGTTAATACTCAATAGTTAAACAATGAGAGGATAAAAATATCAAGTATTAGAGCCAAAATAAACTGTAAAAATGAATGTTATCAAGTGACATTTTAGAACTAATACATACGGACATTTATGGATCGTTCCCTAAAGCATCTTGGAATGGATACACATATTTTATTAGTTTCATAGACGACTACTATTTATACCTTATTCATGAGAAGTCGTTATATTTGACAGGTGTCATAAGGCAAATCGCCTTATGATTATACTATTTATTAGATAATTAGCGATTCACTATTTGAGTGCACATTCTTTATATGTTTGATTGTATCAAACTCATTTATTGAATATCCACAATATGATTCATAATATGAAAAATTTATGATTAGATCATAACTAATGAGCATCTCTATATATGTCATGAATGTATTGAAATTATTCCTAGTCAATGAATTGATGATCACAGACGTCATCAATTCTGTTGAGACTAGCACGTTTTAAACTCCTTAGTTTACCAAGCAACTATTCTCACTGACTGGAGACATTGAATGTTGAGAGTTAAATGTAAATGTCAGTTAAAGTTAACTAGTTCATTGGAGTGACCTGCCATGAGACTTCATATGATTCTATGCATATAAAGATACGTCAATGAAGATCTCAGTGCATCTTAAATGTGATTTTCCTTTGACTTGCGATATTCAAGTCATCTTGGTCATGAAGGCCTATACTTTGACATCTTAAGCAAACATCTCCAAGGAGGTGTAGACCCGGGATAATTAGGTGCAAGTCGAAATAACCGAAGGTATTTGGATAGCCCATAGAAGATTCATCGCTCCTTAAAAATGAGATGTATACTCTGCGGTCGCTTGTTAGGATTATTACTTGAAATCTTTGGCCAAAGCATTGTATGTCAAGAGTATAATACTCTTGGACACATGTATAAGTAACTTGAATTTATAGGACAAGAAAGCAAGTTTAGACTAGGTGTGACGTAGTCAGCCTAGTAGGGACTGACACATATAGACCATGCCTTGAACTAAGCGGATATAAGACGGTGAAAGGAACGAAGCATGTCTCATTGTAGCTGCTGAAGGGTTCAGAGACGGTTCTGAAATCAATCGTTGATTTTTCGATCAATTAGGGGTTATGATGTACTACTAGGTGTCACTCATGATCATTCTGTAATTAATAGTTAATTACGGACGACCAAATAATCGAGAACCTATTGGGTCACACACACTACAAGTTTCTTTAAAGAATTTAAAACAAATTTGAGAATTGGATTCTCAGAACGAGAGAAATAAAATCTAGTTGGACCAGACAAAGGGCAAAGACGATTGAATTCGTCTTATGAAGACAAAGTAAAACAAATGGTTTGGTTCTGATGGAAGATATTTTGGTAGATCGGAAGCGATGATATGTTTCGTCTTATAAAGACGAAATGAACTAAATCAGTTCGACTCTGATCAGAGATGTTTTGATTATTGAACCAAATAATTTGGTTATTGAACCAAATTGGACCAACTTGATTTGATTTTGAACTGAACTTAAGTTAATCGGCATATGGGTTTTGGGTATTGAGTCAAGAGATAGGGTTTTGGATTGGATCCAGACCCAATAAAATGTTATATGAGATATAATATCGAATAAGAATGAGCGGTTGGTATTAAATCTTAATGGTTAGACTTATTTACAATCATTCAAACTTTACTTCTCTTAAACCTGATTTGCTATAGTAACCGGTCCGGTTTGCTATAGTACAGGTCCGGTTCGGTACAGTGAATCCTAGAGATTGAACCTGGTTCAACCCTTTCCTTTCTCCTCCGATCGGCCGTTGCGCGTGTAAAAGAGGCAAGAAATCGCGACCTTCCTCCTCCGATTGACCCCCGCGCGAAAAGGCAAGGAATCGTGACTAGGTCCTGATCGCGATTCTTGCTCGCGTGAAAGATCACGAGCTCCCTCCTTAAAAGCGCATCGCCGGTTGCAGGTTTGAGAGGAATAGAAACCCTAGTGTCATCGATTTCTTCTTCCTGATCGTGCAACCTTCCTCTCCCGTCGCCAGTGATCTCTCCGATTAGAAATACTGAAAGCTTGTAGCTTCTCCTGAAGCTGCTCCTCCATCGTCGGACCTTGTTGTCCAGCCGCCGACCACCAATGAGTTGCTGCCGGAGTGCCGAGTTGTTGCTAGGGTTCGTTGTCGGAAGCTTGGGTGCTTTTAGAAATTTCTCCATGTTCGCCGAAAAGAATTCCAGTTGTTTGCCCTAGATCGGCAATCAAAGCTTGACCACCATAACTACACTGGGAATATGATTGTGCACGATAGTTAGAAAGCCTCGAAAAACGAACGCGATGTGTGTTGTTGCATGTTTTCCGATTTTAGGATCTTCTCTCATATCAACCATTGTTGATCATCAGCTAGTACCGAAGACGGTGACACGACTCATGACTTGATAAGTCGTCCAAACGAGAGCTTGACGTGGATCACCAGTAGAGGCGGAGCTTTGACAGAGCCGCTTGATTGATGTCATTCCCGCTTAGCGTCATCTGTCAGGTATACTTAGAATAAATTTTATTCTGAAAATTTTAATTGTCTGCTATGTCATATATATGTTGTATCCTATATGCGTGTGTTGCGAGTGTTGTAATAATTAATTTTAATTATTATTTTTTCTTCTGCTGTGCACATTTGTGAAACGTGTAAACACGCGCAACGCACCGGGCTAATCCTAACGAAATCATCACTAGTGAGTTGGTGTAGTAGGAAATAGCATTGTGTTACACTCTCCTCGACCAAAGCTAAATGTGTTGTCATGGGAGAGTGCGCATCACAATTCCTGTGAATGATGCACATATTAGTTGACTATGGATTGAGCACAAGAATGAAAGGAATTGTGTAATAACATAAGTACAATAAACTTCACAAAGAACCCAATGCATCATAGGACTAAACACATTGAAGTGAAGCATCACTTCATTAGAGATTATGTATCTAGCGGAGACATTGAGGTCAATCACGTTGAGTCCAAGTCAAATCTAGTAGATATTTTCACTAAGCCACTCTCAGAAAATGAGTTCAATTACCTGAGAAGGGAGCTCAATATGTGCTATATAGACTGAACACCATGATAGAATTACATGCTG